>JAPSES010065397.1:0-11178 GCA_029822895.1 Maxillicosta whitleyi | reverse complement strand
AGAAAGAGAAAATGAACCAAACTAATAAAGAGATTAAATGTTTTCAGGAATATGTTGTTCTGTAGTCAAAACCTTAATCAGTGAGCTCTCACTGTTAAGACATGACACTCTGGTGTGGACTCAAATGCACGAGAGAACCTGAAGATGTTTAGAGATATTTTTAAAAGGTCAGGCAAAAACAAAAACACAGAGACAGGAGAACCAAAGGAGGGAGTACAAAATGCTCAACTTCAAAGTACAAAATAACCCACAGAAAACTATGACAAAAACCACTAGAAACAAGGCAACAAGATTCAAGGACTTGAAGGTACTCACTTTGGTAATAAGACTGATGCACTGACAACAGACCTCTGTATTCCTCTTGTTGATAAAGAGTAAAACTTTAGTCTTTTCAATGGAGAACTTAAAACCCCATGCATATGACCACTCCTCCACTGAGTGAATGGCCTGCTGCATTTTTAACACTATATGTTTGGTATTCCTCCCGTTTCCACAGTGCCCCATCGTCTGTAATAAGTGAACATTCAATGCCACTACCTACCTGTTCAAAGACATCGTTTATCATAATGGAGAACAAAATTGCGCTGATCGCGCTCCCTTGGGGAGTCCCATTCTCCACTAGGTATTGCCCTGACAAGGCGCCTCCCACTCTAACTTACTAATCACTCAAATAAAAATTCCTTTATCTAGTTGAATGCACGCCCAGTTATACCAATTTTACTCAACTTGATCATCAGGCCTAGCTTCCACACCATATCGTACGCTTTTTCCACATCCAAGAACACAGCTAAAACTGACTCCTTATTCACCTGAGCTTTCCGAATGACTGTCTCCAAACATGTAACAGAGTCCATAGTTCCCCTCCCCTTTCTGAACCCACTCTGCTGCACTGACAAACACCCCTTTTGCTCCACATAATACACTACCCGCTCTGTTATCATTCTCTCCATTAATTTCTCCATATGTGATGTTAAGCGCTATAGGCCTGTAATTACACGGGTTGGAGTGATCCTTACCAGGCTTCCTAATGGGAACAATAACCACCTCCTTCCAGTTTTTTTTGGCAGAATGCCTGTCTCCCATACCTTATTAAAGATTTCCAGAATCTTCATCATGGCTACTGGCCCAAGCTGTTTAAACATACTATAACAAATACTATATTTCCCAGGGGCTTAGTTACCAGACTTACCTATTGCTCTCTTTATCTAGAGGGCACTCCTGATTAAGGGGGAGGGCATAAAAGTGACACTGAACATGTGTGACACCCTCGCTACCTTACTGGAAACAGGAAGGAACCGTTACCATGGAGATGGACAGACGCGTTGGCTGTGTCACAGCTGTCATGATGTTCAACAGGTTAAGAGTAGCGAGAATGGCATCTCGCATAGTGATGGGCAGATGAAGCTTCATGAAGCACTGAAGCCTTTCATCCAATTGGTTCACTCTAGTGTAAAGTGTAGAAGGATTTTTGAGTTCTGTGTAAGAAGTATATTGAGAAACTTTTGGTAAACACTTTATCTACAACCAATGAGCTCATGGAATGTTCCCAGAGACAGGTTCACATGGGAGAGAGGAAAACAACATCTATGGTGGTAAAGTGAACACAGTTCGAGTGTCCAGTGACGTGTTAGGATGACGTGTGAAGAAGGTATAAAGATCTGTTTGGAATAAACAATGGGAGAGATTTCCCTGACGAGCACACAAATGAATTGTCTTGATTCATTTACAACAAAAGCTTCTTAAAGCTTCATTTGCTACTATTTGCCATCTACTGGATGCAAAAATATCAGTTGGCATGAATTTGAAGTGTATGGCATTTTGCATAAAGCCTGTGAATAAAACTGTCAGCAAAATAAAAAGTATGTGAAACATGTATATTGTATTGATGGCAGTGTACTGTGTATATATACTGGCAGTATGGAAAATGATTATTTTGAAATGATGAAAATGGAAATGATTATTTACAGTGAGGTGAGGGTGGTTGGATTTGGGATATGGACAATGATTGTGCTTTTGTAACATTGACGTATGGCCAGTGATTATGGTTTAGGGGACACATCATTGTTATTTTTATTTAAAGACAACAGTTTCTCCAATGTGGCAGGTCTTAGGCGATTTCTTTTTTGACAGTATTTTCTCCTGCTTTAGAAAACACACTCACAGGGCACAGATGAGGCAGGCGTACACAAGAAAGCCACTGCTAATTTATATAAATGGGGATAGACATATCTCAGTCTCTCCCAGTACTGAAGGGGGTCCTCCAGCCTTCCAATATTTGGCTCCATCATGTAACATTGGATCTCAATGTTTGCGTCTGCTGTCACGTTTTGGGTTTGTGTGTGCCTGGCGCTGTCATCCAGGCGACGCCACAGGTTGTGACCTAAAAAAATAAGAAGAGTTTTTTTGTGAGTTTAACAGTTCATATAAATGCAACTCAAATGGAATAACAATGGTACCTTTGGAAACAACCTCAACAGTTTGTGACAATCAGACACTCGGAAATTATGCCATATTCCTGTTAAGAAATAAATGAGATGTCTGTTGTGAGACCTGCCAAAGCCACACCCAGTGTCTCTCTTTGCTCAAACAGTCTTTGCAGCATATTGTAAATGCTGTTCCAGTGGGTTTCCACTTCCTGTATAAGTTTGAGTTGAGGCTTCCCCAATTGTTCCTGCACCACTGCAAGCATCTCCTTAAAAAACACAATTAAAAAAGCAGTTATTAAATTGTCAAGGCAGCAGAACTATAAACAAAAGTAGCATTAAACAAAGAAGAAACCGAACTGACCTTTGCAGTGGTACTGCTCCTGAAATAGCCCACTTTCTTTCTGGCCTTGGCGCGGATGTCAAGATAGCTGAGGGGTCTGGTCAAGGGGCTTCTTCACCAAGTTAATGGTGTGAGCTACACATATGGCATGTTTGAGCCGTAGCTCCCTTGCACAAGCCCCCATATTAGCAGCCTTATCTGTTACAAGGCATGTAACTTTTTGAAAAATAGCCCATTCCCTCATGAATGAGCCTTTCACTTGTACAATATTTTCTGCATTGCAAAAATGTTGCACTCCTAAAATAACTGTATTTAATGTGCTGGAGTCATCAACAAAATGGCAGGTGACAGCAAGATAGGACTCTGTGTTGATAGAGGTCCACATATCTGATGTCAGACTCACAGCTGCTGTCTTCTCAACGCTGGCTTTGGCTTTCTCTATCTCCTGGTACCTGGACTCCACCACGGCTTTCATTGTCCTCCACAACACTAAATGACTGGGTGTCCTCAGTCACCGTCCTAACCAGGTCTTCATCTATTTTAGATTTTTCTCCTGAGGAAATAAAATAAAAACAAAGCACAAATAAATTTTTAAAAAATCACACACATTAACTTATTACAGTTGTACAACATTGTTATATTACTGAGTCACATTACTGCATGCTATATTATCATTGCATTTTTGATGGCTTTTGATGGCTCGTCCACATTCGGTGTCTTTATTCTCATGCAAAGCTCTGTAGTGCCTAAGCGTGGATGAGGTGTTGTTATATCTCAGCTCCCTGGCACATAACAAACACTTCACCTTGTACAAAAACAAAGACAGCTGAAGATAAACTGCATTGCACAATCAATATTAATTAAAAAAAAAAAAAATCATGTGTAGAAATATTATTGTACATACCTTTTTGGGAGACATTAGATCAAAATGTTTCCACACGGGGGACATCCTCCTCTTTTTAGCGCTCTCCATTCACTCCTGACTCTCCCTCCTCACTCTCCTAAATCTCCAAACTATCTCTACCTCTTTCCAAACTATCTCTAACTCTCTCCAAACTGACTCCAAACTCTCAATCAAACACCCACATTTTGAATGGAGCCCGAGGGGTTTATATTGCCGTCAAAACTCGCGTCAAAATTCGAACCACTTCCTGAATCAGTCACGTGGTACAGCCGGGCAGCCAGGCTTTGGACGTCATCAATTTCAGCTCCTCCCCTAAATGAAGCAAGCCTCGATACACGCTTTGCAGAAACGCCCCTTCCCCTACAAGGCACACGCTTCGAAGCCTCAATACGGAACATCACATCACTAGTTATTGTGTCGATAAGCTTTGTGGGTTTTTTTTCATACTTTGAAGTTGAGCACATTTTACTCCTTTCCTTTGGTTCTCCTGTCTTTATGTCTTTACCTGACCTTTTTAAATATCTCAAAATATCTTCAGATTCTCTTGTGCATTTGAGTCCACACCAGAGTGCCATGTCTTAACAATGAGAGGTCACTGATTAAGGTGTTGACTACACAAGTAGTTTGTTGAAGCAGAGTCTAGAGCTTTGATTTGATGAAATTCATCTGATGTTCTGAAACTGAACCAAACAATCATAACAAAGATGTAAACTATTGTTTCTGTCTCAGTTAATTCCAACTGAGAACCTGTGTTTCCAGCCACTCCAGAGCATATAAAACACACCAATGTTTTGTGTCTCTGCAGCTGTTTGATCATATCCTTCCTTTCATATCATCTGATAACAGATCCAGTCTTCATCCTGCTCCTGTGACAGATTCTCACACCAACATGATGTTCTTCATCTTCTTATCGGTTCTGGCTCTGGATGTTGCGTCTCCAGGTAATGGTGAGGAGAAGCTACAGCGAGGTGGTTGTCCCCCATTCTGATACAGCTTCAACAACCGCTGCTACAAGTACGTTGCCACTAGGTTTGGCATGGTTTTGGGAAAAAAAACGAACCGTATGATATGACACATGTAAACCGCGGTAATTTATATTATATCTATTTGACATTCGCCAAAAAACAAATAAGCCAAATGCCTGTATGAAACCACGTGGTTCTCTTTCGCGAGAAAGAATTGAAGTGACAGCGGAGTGTGGATGGCAAGTGCAAAAATGGCAAGTGGGAATGAAGAAGGCAGGTTGTATATAGAGGATGGCTTTCCCATTACATACGGTGACGCCAGCAAAAAATCAACTGACAAAAACATCACAGTATGCAAGCTTTGTAAAGCACGAATGCCGTACACTAGTGAGAATACTTCAAATATGTCTGCACATCTAAGGAGACATCACACGAGTGTATCAAAGGAGGCGAGGAGAGAGCCTGCCAAAACACAAACTCAGATCACTGCGGCATTCAAACACACTCTGTCTTTGGACACACAAAGGCAAAATCTATAACGAAAGCCATTGGCATGTTTATAGCAAAAGACATCCAGCCCTATAATGTGGTTGAGGGTGAGGGCTTCAGGAACATCATACAGGTACTGAAGCCGCAAACAGGGGTGTAGTGGGCGTGGTACACGGGGGTACGCTGTCCACCCACTTCTCCCGACGTGAGATACAAAAAATATATATATAAAATATCCTACAACTTAAATGTCAAACTGGAGCTATTGGCAATAGTGAAAACAACCTGCATAGGCTTGTGAGATATCTGCATTCCTGTCCCAGTACTGAGGGGACAGTTTTGTGTGGAGCAGTAAAACATTAAATGTAACGTTAGTTCAACTGGTGATTTGAGTACTAAAGCCAATGTTTGAGTTATCCGAAGATTTAGTTCACAAAAAACGCCATCTGCTCGCATGTGTTGTAGCCTATGATTGATGTTCTGTATATGATTATGAATGGCGTTAATATTAATAACATAATTCCACATCATTTTTACAACATGGCAGCAAACGCTCCTGACACTTTGTATAAATACTGTAGTAAATAAAAAAAGCTGTTGAAATCATCCATGTCTTCCCTCTTGCCGTTTCAAAATACTAAAAATACTAACTGGCTTTTCATCGGAGATTGTTCATAAAATGTGCTCATGTCAAATGAAACTCAGTTTGTGCATGACTATTTCATTGTAACTATAATTTTAACCTCTCTTAAATGCTTAAAAACTATGGTTACTCAAGGTAAATAGTATATCCCTAAATATAAAGTACTTAATTAAAAAAAAAAAAAGCAATAAAACCGAAACCGCAGACCTCAAACCACAATACGTACCAAACCACGACTTTTGTGAACTGTGCCACCCCTAGTTGCCACAGATGACCTGGGCCGATGCAGAGCTCAACTGTCTGCCACAGAGCACCAACCTGGTGTCCATCCATAGTCTGGAGGAAAATGGATTTGTCTGGATTCGTCTGATCCAGAATTTTGATCACACTCAGGGACGCACCTGGATTGGACTCAGTGATGCCCAGAAGGAAAGAGCATGGATGTGGTCTGACAGTTCCCTGGCAAAGTTTTTCTTGTGGCACACAGGGGAACCCAAATATGGCGAAGGAAGAGGAGAAAACTGTGTTCACTTAAATTATGAAGAGGATACACATCCACATAGCCACATCCATACACACTTCAAGACATCCATGCACTCACACCCCCTATTACCCCACACACAGTCACACTGTCCCGAGACTACTGCTCACTCAGGTGCCCCCCCCCCCCAGGGTGCCAGACCCCGAGATTACGGTGGGATCACCCCTGGCTCCCCCAGGTCACAGCATCTAGACACAGCCCCAGCACTGACCAGAACCTGAGGCAGCCACACAGCCCACCAGGGCACCCGGCATGGCCCACCGCCCCACCAGCAGCCCCCACACCACCGGTGCCTATATGCATTTTATATGCCTGTATGCATTTTCACAGACACACACATCTCAGTCCTGGCCCCCTCCTGTACCCTGTGGCAGACAACAGGGCAGCCAGCCCAGGCCCCACCTCCGACCACCTTACTCATGGGCATACAGCCCAAGGCCAGCAGCCCCCCTCCCCGGTGCAGCCCTCAGGGGCGTGAAAGGACCCCCACCGCCCCCTTCCCCACCCATTTATGTTGTGTAGTATGACATGTGTGCAAGCAGTTAAAATTGAGGGGCAGAGACTGCGCAATGCCAAGTACTGAGCAGACTGCTGAAACGGACAGCTCCACCCACCAGGCACCACACAGCCCCGCTCTCCCAAGTGTGAGTGTATGGTGCCAGTGTTCCTATATGTTGTGGGTGAGTGTAGTTAAAATTGAGGAGTTAGCCGTCACAAGATACCACAGAAGGGGGACATATTGATGTCCCTCCTGCTGCACCCTCCAGAACGTGCACCCTCCCCATAAATGTATGTGCTTGTGTGCAGTAGGTGGAGAGGAGGGGGGTTGGGGGAAAGTATGACTGGGAGAAATTGCTTCCTTCCAGACGGTGAGCCAGTGGGCACCCCCATTGCCCAGGGCCCATCACCGGACAGGGGCAAATGCAGGGTAGGGCCACCCAAAGTTCCAGTGCACCAAGCAGCTGCTGCCAGAGAGCAGCCACCCACCCCAGAGGCCACTCACCCACTTTGATGTGGTTCACAGGCACGGATCCCAGACCAGCCACCCCAAAGCCCCCCCAGACAGGCATAGGACCAGGACTTCTCTTTTATATGTATCCCGGTGATGTGGCAACCACTGACACCGCAACGCACCAAGGTAGGGGCCCCGACAGCGAGCATTGCTGTCCCGAGCCCTGACCACCACCACAGCTATGCCCCCTGCTGCCCCTGAAGAGAGACAGTAGCAACATCCCCCCATCCCCCAGGAAGGCAATCGACACAGAGGTAGGGCTTCACCCTGAACCCCTATGCACATACCCACACAGTCATACATCTGCTCACACAAAGAAGTGCACACACGCACCTATACTTACACACACTCACACGCCCAGATGCATATACACAAACATCCTGCTGTCAATTGACAGCAGGCTGTCCAGTCTGGATGCCCGCTTGTGCCTCCTTAAGCTGATGCACAAGGATTTTCAGGCACTGAGGGAATCCCTGGAGTTTTGCCAACAGCAGGTGCAGTCCCTCGCAGAAGAGAATGCCACACTCAGGGACACGGTGAAATCCCTCAAGGAGGGATTGACCCGACTCACTGAGGAAAACAAAAACAAAATAAGGAAGTGGCATTCAACCTCCAGAGGTGCAGCATGAGGGATAACCTGGTGTTTGCGGGAATTGCAGAAGACGAGGAAAACAATCCAGAAAAAATGTAAAAAAAAAAAAAACTTCCTGAAGGCGCATCTGAAGGTCCCGGAGGAAACTGTGGAATCCATTTCATTCAACTGGGTACACCTCTTAGGAGGAAAACAAACAAACCCCCGCCGACTGAGACCAATCCTTGCGAAGTTCGTCAATTACAAGCAAAAAGAACAGGTGAAGTCCCGTGGCCCAGAGCTGACAGGGAATGACTTCAGCATCAATGATCAGTTTCCAAAGTAGATTCTGGACTGGCGTCGCATTCATTTACCAATCCACCACAAATTTACATCTGAAGGCTGCCGAATGGTCATAGCTGTAGACAAGTTATATGTCAACGGTCAGCTTTACAGAGATCAGAGTACGACTCCTTGCCTGTTCTAAAAAGGTAACAATCAAACGAACTTAAATGCCACAAGGTAACTAACACTAATGCCAACATAACATAATGTAATGTCACTATTCACTGCCCGTCTCCACCTCACATGTGCACAATGTCCATGAGTGTTCTCTTCTTTTTATTACCCGTTTCTATTTCACCCACACTTCCTTTGCTTTTCACCTTCCCTTATCCTCACATTTCCATGAATTAAGACCACCTCATATTGTATGTAAATATGAACCAGAACACAAGTAGATTCACATCTGAACGCAAACACATTAGCAGGTTTACTCAATCCTCACAACGTGCACACACAAAATGCATGTGGGAGTCAGACAGATGTGCAGGCATCCCATGGCAGCAAGCACCCGTCACATCATGAGTACATGAAGGTTATCTCCTGGAATGCACATGGAGCTGGCAACAGGGTAAAGGGAACCAAGATTTTTAATCAGCTGCAGGATTTAAAGGTGGATATTGTACTATTACAGGAAACACACTCATCACAAGCATTTCCACATATATACTCAGCAGGTTTCAATTCAATACAGAGGGGTAGCAATCCTTATTAATAAAAAACTAAACTTTAACACTGACAGTACAGTCACAGATCCAGAGGGCAGATTCATTATAGTTAAACTCTCGGTCCAAAATATTAACTTATGTCTTGACAGTACATATGGGTCAAATGTTGACAACCCCTCCTTCTTTCACTCCTTTTTCACATCACTTTATGACCACTCAGATTGCACAGTCATTACTGGTGGGGACTAACCCTAACACAGTTCTGGACTCAGGAGTTGACAGACTAAGTCGCAATGGAAATAACTGACTGGACCAATCCTCAGAAATGGTAAAAAAAAAAAAATACATTACAGACTTTGGTCTTTGCAATGCCTGGCTCTCTCACCACCCCACTGCCAGGGAAAACACCTTCTCCTCAGTGCATCACTCATACTCAAGACTAAACTACTTCTTGACTAGCAGTTCACTGATGAGTGATATCGCTGAAACCAAAATTCACACCATCACCATCAGTGACCATGCACCAGTATCACTCACCCTGATCAATAAGAACATTAAAGCACCAACAAGGAGCTGGAGAATTTATATGTCATTATTTAAAAACATTATTATTAGCTACTTCAAAAGAGAATGGTCCATATACATAAATAACGAAAGGCAGTAATGTGTGGGAAAATCTCCTTCACCTCTCATAAAAGAAAGAAAGAAACCTCAAAAATATCAGAGTAAGAAGATAAAATTGAATCATTAGAAGAGGCCTACTGTCAACCCAGAAGAAAACACATTGTGAAACATAAATACAACTAAACTTCAAGAAATAATAGATAAGAAAACCCAATTCTTGGTGCAAAGGCTTCGGTTGGAGAACTTTGAACATAGTAACAAATCTGGAAAATACTTGGCAAACCAATTAAAAACAAAAGAGAAAACAACAATTTACTCCATTAAAGACCTAACAGGAAATGTGAGCCATGGTCCCGCCAAAATATATAACACTTCTAGGGATTTCTATACATACGCCACAGATAAACCCACCAGATGACACTAGAGCAGTTCCTTAACAATATCAATCTCCCAACATTGCAACAGGAAAAGAAAACGTCTCTGGACTTGCCTCTGTCTTTTGATGAAGCTCTTCAACATATGCCCCACAATAAAGCACCAGGGCCAGTTGAATTCTATAAAAAATTCTGGTCTACACTGGCTCCCATCTTTTACAAAATGGTGTTAGAAATAAAGGAGAATGGACTCCATCACAAGGTCAGTGCCACTCTACTTGTTGTTCCACCACCATCATGACTTGGAGAGCTGTTGTTGTTGGACTGCTGCTCATCTGTGTGACTGCAGATGCTCCAATAAAAACTAAAAGTCCGAACCCTGCTTCTAAACTTCTAGCCTTGCTACCTTTCCACCTGGACACACAGTATGTCTACCTTTCTCCTCTGCATCATGTCAACTAACTCCCTACCTTTTACTGTCATATTTCCAATATTCCAAGTCTAGACCTACAGTATACTCTTGGTTTTCCTCTTCTGTCTCTTCCTGTGAACACACCTTCCTCCTCTCTTTCTTAGACCAACAGTAATCCAATTTCCATTGGCATTCTGTATGTGAACAGCACCGATGGCGGTGGTTGATAACCCGGGCCTCGACCAATACGGTAGGGAAGTTATAGATTTGATTTGCATATTGGATTTGGCAAAAGTTTTACATCAGATGCCCTTCCTGACACAACCCTCTGTATTTATCCAGACTTGGGATGGGCACATTAAGACATTGGCTTGTGCCCCCTTGCAGCTACATTGTGTAGACTGAATTCTGTTGAATGCACTTGAAAAATCAAAGACCAGAATCCCCACATAACTACTAGACTCGTCCAGAAGACTTGCATGTGTCGCATGTCTGTGCCAATATGGTCTTTGTCTGCCAAGTGCAGGGGAGCCCAGTACATGTTGGACATGGGGTCTAGTGTACTTTAGTCTCAAAACTCATTATAGCAGATGTGTTAATAAATTGTTGCATGATAGACTACACAACCAGCAGAAATACTAGACGATTATTTCTATTTCTTTTGATTTCTGCTTCTGCATACAGGTTGAATTCAATCATACTGAGACAGTTCTTTGTAATTATTCATGCCATCTAGGGGTGTAACGGTATACAAAAATCACAGTTCGGTTCATTTTCGGTACAGTAAGGTAACAAAATGTAAAACCAGGAAAGGATGCTTGAATACTGTAAATGACCCATGAAAGGTTCATTATTTTAGGTGAATTA
>JAPSES010065327.1:0-11180 GCA_029822895.1 Maxillicosta whitleyi | reverse complement strand
CCACTGTCATTGATCCAACTCCATGGGTTTTACTGGTGAATCAATGTTGTAGAAGATGACGGTGTTTCCACGTTCACGACACTTCACCCTCCTTTCCTCCAGTGTAACCCAAACTGTGAACGTTTGTGTGTGTGAATGTTCAGTGGTTGTCAGTGGGGCTGTTTGGTGCAGAATGGCAGCCATGTTTCTGTCTGTCTGCCCCAGGACAGCTGTGGCTGCAGATGTAGTTTAGACTACAGACAGTCTAGACTTTAGACTGTGAATGTGAGAGCCAATGAATAATAGATCATTAATGTAAAGTGCTTTGGGGGTCTTGCAATGTGCCATGGAAATCTAATCCATTCTTTTTCTTCTTCTTAATAATAATAATAATAAAGCTATGTCACATTAAGCTTACATGGTCAGTTGTTTTTATGTGCAAACTAGAACCACAGTATTGTCTATGCCTGATACATGAAAAAAATGATGCCCTTATTTCACACCATCTATTCAAATGTGACACCATGACCTAGTGTCCATATATGAGCTGTTGGGAGTGATAGTATTTACTCAGCATCTATTTAAAGGAGTGGAAGATCACAAATCACGTATTGATAATTGAAGCATGATGCTTATGTGTTAATGGTTTCACTTTTATTATAACTCATGACCACACTGACATTTTTTTTTTCCATATTAATTCATTGGTAGTTCATTGTTTATTGATAAGGCTGAGGAATGTTAACAAACCTGATGCAGCTGAAGCAACAGAATCCTCTGAAACTATTGAGCTGGGCCCTGAAGCTTCAGTTTTTTAGAATCTCAGACTAAGTAGGATGTTTTGGTTTCATCTACAATGACTATCAGAGAAAGAAGTACAAATCTGTATGAATACATGTCACACCACAGAACAAATTCCATAATATGTGTTGGCATTAGGTTAAAATTACATTCTCTAGGTTTTGTCTAATTAGAGAACAGCAAAGTTACACAGACATTAGAAAATAGGCGGGCATATATGAACTGTGCACAGCCTCATGCCGAAATCCAACTATTGTAATAATGTGTCATTTATTTGTACAAAAATGTCCATATCTATAGTATAAAAGTACTGGCAGAATTAACTAATGTTAAATAAATATATTTGTGCTGGACTGTGAGGCTAAGAATTATGGGTTAACTGTAAGTATCATGTTTGTTTGTTTTTTTAAAACCTTTTCTATTTTTCTGTTCATTCTGTTTTTCCCACTTTGGCCTGTGACACCTGATAACTGCATGGAAAACTCTTTCTTCACCTTTTCCTACTTCCACACTGACTGGTTTAGGGATGATGCTAAACCCTGGTTTGTGGATGTACACCTGAAGCAGTGCTCCTGTTGGGGTGTATCAGCCTGTTTTCAAGTCCATGTGTTACATGTTGTGGAGATTTGAATCTGTTAAAAATGATCTGATGAGCCCATGAAATAACTGAGTAGGAATTTAGAACACCAGCCAGTTTCTAGGCTCCCAACAGCAACGCATCTGTGGATGTTCATAGGTGAGACACTCATTACTATAATGGTGCTGTGCTTCCTTCTATGTACAGAATAAGAAGAGTTACTACTGACTGAAGCAGATCCAAGTAAATCAACAAACAACAGATAATATGACAGTGATATTTATTGATAAAGGATCCATTTGGTTCAGGATCATCACATGACTTGTTACTGGCAGCTGTAGGCCTTGTTGATCCTGGTGATGTCCCAGTTGGACATGCCCTTCCTCTGTCCCACTGAGATAGATGGGTTAGGGTAGGGGGTGAGGGTTGGCTGGCCAGGTCGTTTAGCAAAAGCATATTTTCCATAGTGCATGATGGAGTTGTAGTCGTAGGGAGTTCCTTGGTTGATAGTTTGATGTTTCTTGAAATTGTGGACCATATTTGGCTCGATGTTGTCCCAGTAGATTTTGATGTATTGGTCACGGTCACTCCTGGTTTGTTCGTGTTGGAAGCCCAGAGCATGACAGAGCTCATGCTGGATGATGCCTTTGTCCAGACAGCCGTTTTTGCTCACAGAGACCACCTGACGGCCTCCTGATTTGCCCAGAGCAGAGTAGCATCCACGTCCATTCTCCAGGCTCAGGTAGTCGGACTCTCTCACACGTGGAGTGAAGCGGATGCAGGTTTTTGAGTGGAACTCCTGCATGGCACGTACAATCGTGTCCTTCTCATATCTGCTGAAGACATTGTTAATAGTGTAGGGAATCACCACCACACCACCGGACTGTTTAGGCCACCGGCAACTGTTCCCAGACCAGCACATCATGAGATTTCTGTTTGTTGGATACAGCAAGTCACCGTCAAACAGGTCCACATCTGAGGCGTTGTTGGTGGTCAGAATCCTGGTGCCAATGTCAACACTATCTTCCTCGCCATCATCATCTGACATCGGATCAGGGACATGAAGGGCCTGAGAGAAACGCAGCAGGACGAACAGCAGTAGACCCACAGAGGGACTCATCTTCTGGCTGGATGGGTTGGAAGACTCTGGAGCTTCTGTGGAGACAGTTGTGTAGGCTTGGTGTCGGACTCACTTCAGTCCAGAGTCTTTATACTGTCCACCACAGGTGTGTCCACAGAGGGATTATGGGTTGAGGTCCACTTTGCTAAGCCTAAATAAACCAGTGAAGGGAGGAGCTGCAGACAAACCCACAGGTTCAACATAAAACTGACTGGAATTACATTCAGGTCATGTTGCATGTTTGTACTTCAGTTTTTGAAGCCAATACTACTTGGAAGAATCTACAATAGAAACTTTTCCTCCAGTACATGTATTCAAATTTTTGATGTAAAATATTACTGGACTATTATTATATTGGCTAGTACTCACTACCTTCACTAATTAGATTGATTAACTTTAGGCAAGAGGACTGATGAGCCAATCAGAGGCAGAGTAGGGCGGGTAATGCCTTGGAAAATATTGCTAACTAGCGCTGTCCACCTTTGGACCCTGATCGGACACCTCCTCAGGTGCCAGTGCCACCCCAGTTGATTGACAGGTCACTGCACATTTCGTTAACAGATGTGTGATTATTGGAAATGCGAATGAGAAAGGCAGAATAAAAGTCTTTCAAGTGAATGGGACAAATCAAGAGAACCTACTTTCATGGAATACATAATTCTGAGGTAAGTTTTAAGGTGGTTTCAGAATGAGTCACTGTTTTCAACTACTGCCCACATGACTGCACATTTAGAGGAAAGATTTTGTTGCTAATAGTAAAACTGTCTGAGTAGGCTTATGTTATAAAAGGCTGATGTTGTGAAAAGCTAACATTATGAAAGGCTAATGTTTGTCTCATGCTGAACACATTTCTGCTGATTGAGTGACCAGTAAAATCTACAATACATACATATACAATACAATACAATATACATAATATGTGATAATATCCTTCTCCAAATTGTCATATTCCTGTACTGCAGCACTGCTTGCTTTGTTTACAGAACACATTATGCATTATGGTCATATTTCACAACAAATTATACACTTTAATCTTAACTGACCCTGAGTCTTAGATGCAGTAATAGCATACGTTTTTTTCTACTTGGTAGTCAGCCTATACTGGTAGTTCATACAGGAAAATGTGTGTTTGCATGTGGAATACTCGACGATCTGTCAAACAAAACAATAACAATTCACAAGATGCTGACACGTGTCCAACAGTCAGTAAATGTACCTACACATCACTTACACACACCACCAGCCTATGTTTGATGTCTTTGTGTGATCCACTCAATCACTGGTTGTGTTTTCTGGTAAATGTCATGCAGTTCTATAGTTCTGACTCTATAATAATACATTCCATACCTTGTGTGGCTGCCCTTTTGTTTTTCCTGCTTGAATAGGCATGTGCTTTCTCATTATTGGACTTCAGTTCAGATTTAACTTCCTTTACCATAAAAAAACACTCACTCACTCACTCAATCAGCTCCGCATGCCCCCTCGACGGGGGGGCGTAGAGCCTTTGCATATGGTCCTCCAGGTCTGCCGGTCTCTGGCTGCCACCCAGGTGGTGGTGATGTCTAGTCCTGCAGCCTGTAAATCAGTGAACAGGTCGGTCCAGGTGTGCCTCGGTCTCCCTCTAGGGTGGGACCAGGTGGGGGGAGGCGGTTCTGTCATGAGAGAGCCTAGTTCCAGAGGTGGTTCCGCCCTTGCAATATGGCTGAAGAGGCGGAAACGCTGCCATGACCTTGGGTTGCAATACCATCAGGGGCTGGGTGGAGAACTAGCAGGTCTACCTGTAGCACTCCCCCTGCTCCTGGCAGGTTTAACCATGGTGGGATGGTTCCCAGGGGAGCTGATGCCGGCTAATAGCACCTGCACCGGTGGGCGCTATAAAAATACAGGCGAGGTTGTGTGGAGGGCTAGCAACCCCTCACGCCAAACACCCTTGCTACGAATCCTCGCGTTTGGAACTGTAATAAAAAACACTAGTTATATAAATGGTAAGTGTAACCCTTCCCCTCCTCCAATACAGTAGTCCAAGACAGTAGGTGAATCTGCCAGTGGTGGGTGTTTTAAAATAACACTACATTATCACATTCTGACTTGTCACAGTATCATTTGTATTATACATTTGCATACTTTTCTATGTACTTTGTGCACTGCAGTGGCTGTTGGTGCTATCACAGAACCCAATACCAAACATTTTACTCAAATTTAAACTATGAATGGATGTTTAACAGACTAAGGAGAAAATAGAACTAGCACAATAATTCATTTGTTGAAGAAAATATTAATGTTTACTTCAACACTCAAAACTCAACTTACAGTGAATGATCACAGATGACATGTGGGTTTGTCTGCAGCTCTTTCCTTCTTTGGCTTATTTAGGTCTAGTAATGTGGACCCTAGCCCATAATCCCTCTGTGGTCACACCTCAACAGAAAACAAAGAAAAGCAAAGGAAAAAGTGCTGACATTATACAGCTTACTATACTAACTAACAGTAAATCCATAACCATTAGTACCACCTATACATTGAAATGTGGTTGATTGATATGGATGTCACAATTATTTAATTTTACTGAGAATCTAATTTGCACACAATTCATATTGTAACTCACCAGGACTAATGCTCTATTTTCTGATTAGATTGGAGAATTTTTTTTATTTTTATTTTTTTACCTCATTCCTAAATCAGAAATGTTAAAAATGTTTCAGTAACAAACCATAAAAAGGACATGTTTATATTGGGTAAACATGAATGCAAAGATGTTAAACTTTTTTTTTTTAATTATGTCGACAAATAGCCATGATTACTTTCATTAATGAGTATTAAAGTTACTGTACATTGCTTAAGCTTCTCTTTTATTGTCCTCACTGCACCTTATTTCTGTGGCTGCTCCCAAAAAGACGAATGAGCATCATTAATATTCTGTGTTTCTCCCATATGATAAATATCTAAGTACATCATCCTGAAATATCACACATATAGTAATAATAGTTGTTTATTGTCATACAATACTCACAACACATCTTTTATGTTCTCACAAAAGTAGATGCACTGATTTCAGATGCCAACAGATAAAATAAATGTGTACTGTCTAGAACCAGTATCAGAGACCATATTTGTTCTGTGTTGGCTTCTGTGCACTGGTTCTCTATAAAAACCAGGATAGACTTCCAAAACCCCCTCCTCACTTCCAAAGCCCCTGCCTCACTTCCAAAGCCGTTCATGTCCAGACACCTACTTGAGTTCATCCAATCCATCTAGAGCAGGGGTTTCAATCATGTGGCCCGGGGCCCAAATCTGGCCCGCTCAAGGGTCCAGTCTGGCCCTTAGGATGAATTTGTGAAATGCTATAATTACACTAATATATTAAGAATCATGTTAGTCCAGGGGTCACATACAGACCAATTCAATTTGAGGTTGGTCAAATTGGTAAAATACTACCATATCTAACTATAACTACTCACAACTCCAACTTTTTCAGCTTGTAAATGTCAACATTTTCATGTATATACACCAAAACAAATTATAATTTCACAAAAAATTTGATTAACCTGAACAAATATGAACAACCTGGAATGTCTTAAAAGAAGAACAATTTTAACAATATTATGTTTGTTACAAAATGTTTTATGTATTTGGAGATCCACAGTAATCTGTAAGTTATAACATACCTGTGTAAATGATAAACCGAAGCAGAATATTGTTAAAATTACACTTGTACCTTAGTGGTTTACGCCACAGGCTTTGGTGCGTAAGATTGTTGGTTCGAGACCCAGCCAGCCCCTTGGGAAAGGCCCTTTACACTATACAGCCCTATACCTGTAGCCACAAGGGGGCAGTGTTTCTTGTACTGGTCCCAGTTCCAGATAAATACAGAGGGTTGTGTCAGGAAGGACGTAAAAACCTGTGACAAATCAACATGTGAATGTGATTCGCTGTGGCGACCACTGAAGGGAAAAGGTGAAAGAAACATTCATTGTTCATGTTATTCACATTTTTTCACTCTAAAATATGAAGAAAGGTTTGGAGTTGACATCATTTACTGCTCCTGTCAGTGGTCCAAGCTATTGTTTTCTTACACCGTCACCAAGTCTTTATTTCTGGAGGATTCTGTTGGTGTTTGTACATTGGTTTAAGAGTCCAGTTTAGACCAGCTCTAAATGGAACGGGTCATCAGATAAGTTCTGTTAATAATGTGATGCTATATTTAAAAAAAAAAAAAAAAAAAAAAAGTGATTAAATTTGATAATGTTGCTCCTTTTACATGTTTGTGTTTAACATCTTGTGTGATAGACCAGTGCACTATGGCTTTTATAATGTCACATAACTAAAAACATGTTTTTTAGTCAGAACATGAAATGTGAGGCTTTGTTTTGGAGTGAAACGGTTTGTTCAAAGTATTAATATTTATGGTTTGTTTTCCCTTAAGGAGAATTAAAGTCAGTGTTGTCACACATTAAGGATGTGTGGGTTGCTGTCCTTGGGGTAAAGGTATAGAACTCAGTGGTAGTGATGATGCACTCAGCTTAAGTTCTGCTGATTTTTATTCAACTTGTACTTGCCTCAGGTGGAGCTGCTTCCAAATGACTCATGACGAGTGAGACGCTGTTGGAAGCAGGCCTTTGTTGTTGTCAGTCTAAGGAGGACCGTACACTTTCATTTACACCTTCCTTTAAACTGACAGCTTTTTAGTTCAAGACATACACACCTACACCTCAGAAAATTAGCACAGCATGAAAATGTCAATATGTTTTGTGTTAAAACATGAGTCAAAATTGTCAATATTTTACTCATTACATGTAAACTAAAATGTGTAACCCTTAAAGACCCAAAACCATCTACTGATGTAACGGTTTAATACCTGTTGATCCATCAATCCTATCAATACATGTAAATAATCAGTGTAAAATACAGTTCTTCATCCTTTCATGGTCATCAGATATCCAGTCTGTTCCACATTTTCACCCACATACAGATGAAAATTCTTTGTGGTACTTTGAAACTTAGGTCATGTAAAATTTCCAAAGCCTGCTATAAGTATTCCGTTTAGCACAAAAAACAAAACAAACAAAAAACAACAACAATAACAAAAATTGCATGTTGTTTGGTAATGAGTTGTTGAATGCTTTAAATAGGATTACTAAGGTATAATATTTCACAAGGTCATGAATCTTAAATAAGCTTGACTGAATAAAGAGATTATTACCATCTAACATCTGGTAGTTTCATACCGTCTTCCACTTACAGTTAGCAGGTAAATAAACAACCGTCTGATAAATAACTACAATGAACTGCAATAACAATAACAGATTATTACTATGTGCTATAAATTCAGCCTAATGTCTGATCCTCACTGCTCACTTTGCAGTATAAATGATGATGTATAGAACATTGATAATTGTTTCTCCACACTTCAACACAACAGGTGAGATAAGGCAGTTCTAAGGAACAACAGAATGTTCCACACAGCGTCTCAAGTTGACGCATTCCAAGAAATCACCGACTAAAACTCAATGAAAATGCCTCAGTCTTATGAACACTAGGTGTCTGATTTTTACTCTTTGCCAAAAGGTCAATTCAAACAGTGATCACATGTTTTATTTTGTTTTTATTTAACCTTTATTTAACCAGGAATAAACACAGTCTGGCTAGGTCATTATGAGAAATACTACAGGTTCTGGTTGAAGACAATTTCAAGAATGGAGCGCTTATCACACAATGTCCATGCAATTGAAGAATCCAACAATCATCTCTGGATGACCAGTAGAAGGTTTTAACTGGTCCACTGACATTGGCATTTTTCTCTAAATGATGAAAATGATAAATATTCCTGTTTTTACTATGACTTGTTGTCATTTCCAAAGTGGACCATAAGGTTCAAAACCAAACCAAACTGAAGAAAATGAAGAGAAAAACTAAACCAGCAAACCAATAAATGAATAACTAACCTCAGTTACTGGTCCAGAGGGACTCTTTTGGGTGACTTTAGCCAGTCTCCAACCCTAGGATAAAGGAGGACGGTTGGACCTGGGACATTAAAAAAACAATAATAATAATAATAATAATATAATTCATTTGTAGTTCTAAACTAATTTAGACAGTTTTTATTCTCACTTTTTGTCTTTTAAAACAATGTAATTCCTCGGTCCTACCCCATTCATTACAATTACATGCACATTTACAATGATGTGTTTATATCTGCTGTAAATTCCGGCTCCAGTAAAGTGTTGGCTCCATCTTTCAACTCTGAAAAATCTTGTTGGATTGTAGAGGTGCAGTGATCATCTAATGGTGGTGTGATGAAATACATCCACTGAACCATGAACCCTCCATGGAAACGCCACTGTTCATTGTTTTTGGCACAGATGATAGATGACAGTGGACAGAATACACTTTTTCATTCAGTCCTACACATGTATTACTTCCATAGTGAGAGAAGTTGTTCATACACAATAACATCATGGGCAACAGTAAGTGTTTCAGCCACTTCCAAACACCACCTCGATGGAAAATTCGGGACAAACATGACCTCAAACCCTATCTTCAAATCTAATGTTCAAAGTCCTGTGGGCTGATGATGGCAAATACAACAGTTTGGCACAATCAGTTAAGGTAGAATGGGAGAAAATCCAAAAGACACTTGAAAGATTTTCCATGAAGGTGGTCTTGAAGTTCTGCTGCCCAGGGGAATCACAACTCCTACCTTTGATAAGTCTTCCTGCAGGATTTTTTTCTCCCCTTCAAGTCAATTTTGGGGTTTTAATTTACCTTTAAGAACAGACTGTGGACACTTTTATCTGAAGTTTTGTGTGTCCTTCAGATCTCAACTCCAGTTCTTCTCCTTGGCACAAAAGTTCACTGGAAAACTGTTTTGTAACTAACATAAATCAGTAGGGAATATAATATTAGTCTGCTAGGTATGAATTGGGGCTATTCTGCCGACAAACATAACAGTGAAATGCATATTATAGTGTTCAAAGTAAACTTTAGTGGGCTGCTAGCCTGACATCAGTCTTACTGCAATCAGTTGTTCTTACTAACATGGGATTATTTAGAACATGTATCAATATAACATGTGAAAAGCCTAATCTGTTTTCTACTATACTGATGAACAGGCATGTCTGCAGACCTGCATTCAAAGGTACATGCATCATTACTTTAAACTCCATCCATAACCATTTAAGTGTCACCTTTTAGAGCTCTTAGTTTGTGACTGAAACAATAACAATAACTGCATGTACGACCTCCATGTTTGTCTTCATCAACACTCGCCATCTCTGATTCACTAAGCCCCTAACTTTCTGTCCAATGCCAGTACTGTTCATCACATGCATGGTTCGGTTTGGAAATGTTGGTCCACTAGCAAAAGAGCAATGAAAACGCGATCCAACCCAAATGAAAAAACAAACAAACAAACAAACAAAAAAACAAACACCCTTAGACATGCACAAACGTTTTATTGGTTATACATATTGTTAATACTGTAAATTTGCCTCTATATTTATTCTATTTACCTTTATTTATACGTTACTTTGTAACATTGTCAACTTTGTATTCTATTTTCTTGTGTTGTTTTAGTTTTTGTAATTTTATATTTACTCCATTCTTATTTCTGTAGTACAGATGTTTTGTTAAGGAGTCCTCGTACATGCAATGACAATAAAGGCTGTTCTATTCTTCACAGAGGGATTCTGTGGGTGTGTTTGGGGTTCCCTAACAGCGGTTAACAACACTGTCGGCCCCCCCTGATGTGAGCAGGAAAAACCTACTGCAGGCTGCCCATCTGTTCAGCCCCGCAGTTATGGCTCTGATCCATCTCACACATGCACACTTCCAATCACCTCATTCATAAAGTCAGGCAGATTCAGGCCCAGATCCACTGGGAACTGACTGGAGCTCCTCCCCAGTCCACCTTTAACATACTGGGCCATTTACAGCTATTACTCAGTCACTGGGAACTCTCCGGACTGTGAAACTATAAAACCTGGAACTGCAGT
The DNA here is from genome assembly GCA_029822895.1 of Maxillicosta whitleyi. Taxonomy (NCBI): domain Eukaryota; kingdom Metazoa; phylum Chordata; class Actinopteri; order Perciformes; family Neosebastidae; genus Maxillicosta; species Maxillicosta whitleyi. The sequence goes on along the minus strand of JAPSES010065327.1, from coordinate 712 downwards.
CCCTGCTCACTAAGGATACATACAATGAATATGGGATATATACAGGTAATATGTAAGATATATACAGGTATTATAGGATATATACAGGTAATATATATATGTAATATACGATATATACAGGTAATATAGGATATACACAGGTAATATAGGATATATACAGGTAATATAGGAATAAAACAGCAGCAGCCTGACTGCATCCAGGTAGAAACTGTTTTTCAGTCTGGATGTTTTTGCCTGGATGCAGTGCAGCAGGTGTCTGAGAAGGAACTATGCTCACTAAGTGCTCATCCATTATCTTGGTCAAAGTCCTGCCTTTCTCTCACTTGTGCCACCTGCCGATATTTATATAATATGTATGTGTGTGTGTGTGTGTGTGTGTGTGTGTGTACATGTCTCCTTTTGCATATCAGTCAGTCAGAGTTGACTGAGAAGCATGACAGAGTACACACTTACGCAGGCGGAAGAAGAAGTAGTTCCCACCAATGGTGTATTTGGACCAGATCCCAATAATTTAGTTACTTTCCACTTTGTTCGTCAGGGCTGGAGGAAGTACTGGAGTTTAGTACTTAAGTAAAAGTACCAATACCCTGCAAAATATTGACTCCAGTAAAAGTAGAAGTACTACATCAAGAATTTTCCTTCAGTAAAAGTACTCAGTATTTCCTTTAAAATGTCCTTTAAAGTGTAAAAGTCCAAGTCCTCCCACAGTGTC
>JAPSES010065316.1:0-11180 GCA_029822895.1 Maxillicosta whitleyi | reverse complement strand
TGTCACTCACGACGACCCCCCCCCCCCCCCATGTGCTTGCGCCCCCCTGGTTGAGAACCACTGGTCTACAGGAAGAAACTAAACGTTACTTTCTTTCGCTTGCTCCTATAATAAACTCACTTATGCAACCAATGCTGTTCAGATTTAGAAATATAAAGAGTATAATTAAGATTTTCATGCTTATTAATGGGGTTGCGTCAACATGTGCATGTGTTTTTTAGAGTTTAACATTCCACCTGTGTTTCCAGACGATGCTACAAGCAAAGATAAAAAATACAAAAAAAGTTCGCTCTTAAGCTACAGGCCATAAAAGCTATAATTCTCAGTAATTTGGTTTACTCCTCTGTGTTGCAGATTAGCCTAATGCCCTGTTAGTTTAGGTTCACACTTCTGCTCATAGAACTTGAACACTGCACATAAAGTCAAGGAAATTCCAAAGCACACCGATGAAAACCTCTGAACATCAGCAGACGGTTACATTCTAACCCAAATAACACACACAAGAGCTGCACGGATTTTTTTGCTACTAGTCAAAAATCCATGTTTCACTTCCTGTTAAACTGTCTGCAGCTGCAAAAACTGTTCATCTGATGCATTAGTTCTAAAACATTAGTCTGTTTAAACACTGTCAGTGACTTTGACTTAATCCACCACCACTGATTAAATTAGAATTTGGCTTTGAAATGTGTAGAAAAGACCACAGAAGCTTTCATATCCTGTAAAAACACAATTAAAACCACTGCTTAGTATTTAATCACAGTCTGTACTTAATTAGAGCTCTGATTAGAGGCAGAAGTGATGATTAGAACATTGTACAAAATTACATGGGTGAGGTTTCTGAGCTCCACAACCAAATTCATGTGTTTCTACAGTTTCAAAGTGCTGCTGCAGATCCCTATCGCCACTCCCAGCTACAAAACGAAGCAAATAATAAAAAGAGTTTGACTCCAAACCACCAGGACCTACGTGAGAGACCGATTAATCCACAGATAAGAATTAGCACCGCAAATTAGAAGTGGAGTCTTCTAGAATTACACAGGGCATGATGCTCAGAGTCAGATGACCACAGGGGGGCGCTCTGTGGACACCATGCCTCCCAAATATCTGCCCAAATATCTTTTGTTTGAACAGCAGAGACTGAGGTTGGAGCTGTAGGTGAAGGGATGGCCCTCCTCCTCCTCCGAGAGTCAGCTTTAACGGCCAGTCTCCAAGTGTCCGTTGGCTGAAACACAGACTGAAGGACGCCATTACAAAAACACTTTGGTCCCAACCTATTTCAAGGACACACTGGAGCTGCTTCTTCTTCCTCAGCCTGCCTCAGCTCGCCTCCTTCATCCCCTTTGCTTCAAACTTCGTAGCTAAACCCCGGCTCATCTTCACACTACGTAGCTTCAAGCTGCAGTCGTGCTCTGGAGCGCTGTGGCTTGGCTGCCGGCGTTTGTTTGAGTCAACATGACATTAGCCAACGTTAGCTTCTCAAAGCTGGGCTGTTGTTTTTGTCCATCTCTTTATTTCCATCCTTCATCAAGGCAGAAAACACCTGAAGGCAAACAGAAAGGAAAAGCAAACAGGTTCATGTCAAATCAGAATTCATTCTGAAGTTACAGGTTCAGTGGATGGTTTGGTCATACACTACACTGCCAAAAGTATTGGGATTCAACTCTTCTATGAAGGACTTCCTCCAGGTTTAAGAATGTGTTTATTGAATTTTACACCACTCCACGGTTGGATTCACTGAGCTCTGGAGAGTCGACCCATTCTAACACTAGTGTTTGTAAACTCACTGTGTGCCCAGGTGACTGATTTTACTCACCTGTTGACACAGAAGTGATCTCAACACCTTTATTCAATGACTTGGAGAGATTTCCCAATACTTTTGGCAAATTAGTACATGTCTTTGTGACAAGTTGAGTCAAATTTAAGTGTCCAACATCAGCCTTTGCTGATTTCCACTGGTTTTGCTTTGGTAATAAGCACAAAACAATGCTATGAATATGACCAGAACCAGAAAGAAAAAAATAAATAAATTAGACAACATATTTAGAAGGACAAGTAAGAATAAGAGACTTATCAATACGATCAAAATCCAGAGTGGCTGAAATTACAAGGACTGCCATGAAAAAAATAGTGAGGGGAGGACATCAACCATTCTAAATGGTTTATGGTCCATCAGTGATTGGAGGAGTTTAGACACACTATGTCCTTCACTGAGTAGGAGCTTTTACCATCAGGCAGGAGACAGTCTGTAAATGTAGACTCAATCACATAAGAAATGCACTTATGCACTCATGCCTCAAACAGGTATTACGTAAATCATGGGGAATATTGTAATCCTGTTCAACATACAATACATACAATACAGAGGTGGTACTGTCCACTGAACAGCAGAGCACCGGAGGACACTTCAAGAAAAGGCTCCTTGTTTTATATACAAGTGCCTAAACTTTTAGGGATACAAAATTCACAAATATTTGACACTGGCAGGAATTGAGAGGAATGAATTATTCTCATTTTTACAACAATGGATTTATAGTATTATATGAAAACATTCAGACACAGTTATAACCAATGAAGTAACCTGCAATGAGATGAGGACATTAAAATAGCAGCCATTAAAAGTCAAATAGCTAAAAACAATAGTGATGAAATACAACATTTCACAGAGTGTCAGACATTATTATTAATAATAATAATAATAATAATAATACAATGATTTTTCAGTAGGCATGACAGGCACACACAGTTTCAGGTGATATGTATATGTCTAACTTAATACTCATTTTAGAAGTCTGTTTACCTGTGATTCAGTCACTATTTTGTGACTATTAGTTCATTTTGCACAAATCCATGCTTTATGAGGTACTGGAATTTCAAAATGTGGGAACGGGTGCACACTTGGGGACGCATTTAAATTGTGTAAAAACAGCTTTGATCCTCGTCGTACATATTATCTGTAAAACACGTACGTCAGGAGCAGAATAAAGTGTCCCGTGGAGCTTCATTTACCACTGTTTCCACATTTCCTCCCTCAGCTGGATGATGAATACTGCCTGTGTTTGTGCACTGACCTGAGCCCAGCGGCGGTTCCTGCTGACCATGTGGGTGTTGGCCATTGCGTTGAACAGTGTGTGTGACTGCAGGTCTTCAGGCAGCCGGCTGAGGAACTGAGCTATGTGGATGAAGTCCATCTGCAGCAGGACGTCCTCATACAGACGCAGGATGCCCAGCCCTGTCCGGAACAGGCTCTCCTCCCCGTCCCGACAGAACACATCCCACACCCGGCACGCCACATCCAGAGGGAGGGACTTACTGTACAGGGTGAAGATCCTGCAGGGATGGCACCAAGCATCACAATCAAAGCCACGTCAACCATTTGACTTTGGGTAGCAGACACTGCTGTGTGGCCCCCTTTAAAGACTTTCACAGTTCAGGTGTTTTCTTCAACCATCTGTTTACTCCTGACCCGTCTATTAAGCTATAAAAACATTTAGTGATTTGTTTGTAAAAGTGACACACATTTGCTTCCCAATTGTGCCACTTGGTTTCATTTTCAGTCTTTTTTGTCTTCAGTGAAATTGGTTTTTGGTCTGTTGGTCAGTGCATTTTTTTTTATTATTATTATTATTATTTTTTAAATCGACACAGTACCATAGATAGACGTCCATGTTGAAGGATTTCTTTTTCTGACTCACCAGTCGATCAGGTAGAGGTCAGGGGTCAGGCTGTTGGACTGGAAGTGGTTGAAGAGGTGAGGCAAATTCTCCTCGAAGAAAACTTCAAAGGCGGAAAAATACTTTAACATCTGAGAAGAGGAAGAAAAGATGCAATAAACCACGTCAGACCAAACTGGATTAACTGAGTAAAGACACGTGGATAATAGCTGTCATGTGTTTACCAGTTCATGGTCGACTCTGAAGAAGGCCATCTGACAAGGTTTATTGAGCAGGTTGGCAAAGGTGATGAAGGCTTCAGCCTCCTCCAGGTTCAGGATCAGTACAGCAGCGATGAACGACATACCCTGGACCTACAACAGCAACAACACAGATCTCACATCATGATATCACTGCGTGTTTGTTTGACCTTTGACTTATAAAACCAGTGGCATGAATGTCAGAGGATCTGTAAGACCAAACACTTCTGCATCATATATTCAGTTCATACTTTAATGTAAAAAGTGTTTTACCACGAACATTTTAATGGGCTCTGAAGCTTATTATTTTAGTATTAGTATTTTCTGATTTGAACAAGTAGTGGTTATTACACTACATCACCAAAACTGTTGGGACCTCTGCCTTAAAACGCATGTGAACTTAATGGCATCCCGTTCTTAACCCTCTGTTATAAAACCACTAACAACTGACCGTGTAATACTTAGCATGAAATATCGCAAATAGTCTTATTTCTCAGGTAGCGTCCTATTACGGTATCGCTGTTAAATTTACTGAAGTTCAGAGTCAGCCCATTCTTAAACTTATGTTTGTAGAATCAGTCTGTGTGTCCCGATCATTGATTTTATTCACCTGTGGCCATGGCAGTAAACAGAAAATCTTAATTTAATTATTCAAAGATGTGTCCTAATACTTTTGGCAATATAGCGTATGTATATTATCTAGTGAAATCATTTTCAAGACTTAAAGATAAATATACCAAAATGACCAAATGAAACAAGCTACAAGGATCTACAATTATCCAGTTCAGACTAATGCGCTGAGAAGAGGCGGTGTATTATTCCAATAAATGTGTCTTTTCACTCTATACTTTTAATTTCACTGCCACCTGTTCAGTGTTTTTGGTAGCTGATATAATATGTGGAAATAGGACTGAGGACGGTGATAGTCAGGTATTTACTACAGCTGAACTTCTGCTGTGTGCTGAAGTGACAAAGTGACTCTTCACAAGTGTGTTGTTTATAGGAGAAAACATAGAATATAGAGGCAGGATTTATCAGAGGAGGATCTGGTAATAACACTGTGATCCAGAGGGGATTTCTGTAAAGAGTGCAAGGGAAGCTGAGCTTTCCCTAAAATGTCAAAAATTAAATGGTCAAATATGTATAGTTGTGTTAACATTTAATTGAAAACAAAAGCGTTAGAACATGTTCATCTCGAAGATGAATTCATTCAGAATCAGCTACTTATTACAAATTGACTGAGTTGACATTGTTACCTTCTCATATATTCCCATTGTGCCGTTTTCATTGTCAGTGCATTGAACCACAGTGCGATGAACTTCTTCTTCATGTGGTTTAATGACAAGAGGCGCTAAGCAGCTTAGGAATTTGCACCCTCTAGTGTCTCTACTGTGACATGAACCAGAGCATTGGCCCATAGAAGTCCACGCACTTCATTGGGACATTTTTTTTTCATTGCCTTGTCATTAGACCTATGTCACAATTTATTACCTTTTTTTTTTTTTTTTTTTTTTTTACAAATTCTGTATGCTATAAACGTACAAAATCATCATCAGCAGAATGTTAATAAAAGCACTGGTTATCATTCATGATGAATGTTTTCCCGATTCTCCAGTGGAAAATACGCCAAAAAAAAAAAAAAAAACCTCAATCACATTCAGTAATTTGAAAGAAGAATGTGACAAAACTCAATGCAAAGAGGTCTGTGAAAGTCAAGTGTTTTTGTCTGACAATGACGTAACAAATGAAGAGTGAAACCCACATATCCAATGTCAGGTCTGTAACAGGTGTAGGCTCCCAGGACGCTGTGGAGGAGGTCATGGTAGGGGCCGCCCTGCAGGAGGAAAGACCAATGCATGGTGAGATTCAGACTAAAGGTAGAGGAGAGCTGAGTGTACTGGTCAAACACTGAAGCATCCATGTTCATAACTAGTGTTCTCATCAGTTTCCTTAAGATGGAACCACGAGGCTCACTGATGTGTTGTTAACTCCAGCACAGGCCAATGGCACATATGTAGGATGACACTCAGCAGACTGATGTTGTACAACCATGTCTTAACTCTCATACAGCCTCACCTTCTGGAAGATGAACAGAGAGGGGAAGGTTCTGGAAATGTCCAGTTTGATAAGGTCCAAACTGGACTCTCTGTCGGCCAGAGACGCACCTCCATCTGACAGAAAAAAAACCATAAAGGTCACTTGAACTCCTCATCAGCATTTGTTTTTAACAGAACTATCAGAGCAGTGTAATGTTGTGCTCATTCATGTCGTACCGCTCTCGCTGTCGTTCACTGAGCTGGTTTCACTGTAACTCCTCCACTTCTCTTTCGCCCGTGACAGGAAGATCTCATACAGCTCTGTCCAAAACACAACACATCGGACACATCAATTCATATCTGTCAGTTTTCACCTCAACAAAACAAGATCAAAATGGAAAATTTCCACAGTGTTCAACGAGTTAGAATTCAAACTTTGTGAGAAACTTTAAAGACAGACAATGCAGAGTTTAAGACCGATTTCACATTCCATCCCATTGAGATCAGACGGTAAAGATTCTCTTCATGTGAATACAAAAGAAACGTATAACTGTATAACAGGACGGATGGACAGACAGATGGATAGATAGATAGTGGTACTTTGGCAGCGTATCAACCATACTGCCCAGATTTTTGACTATGTTACAGTTTACATCCTGCAGCTGCTTCATGCAAATGGATTCCTTCATATATTGTATTCCTTTGTTTAGCTCGGCAAACCTTACATTAATCACACTTGTCAAGACGTGATGTCATATTCATGTTTTAGTCCCTGTTATAGAAGAATGAGTCTATAACAGGCCAGTGTTTAAAAAGTAACATAATATACCATAAAACTGTCAAACTGTCATGAACTGTGATAAAGGTTGTTTGTTTATTCCAGTGTACCAGTATACATGTACTACATTTTATGGATTATAAACTGCTACTTCTTTCCATGTTTTGATTCCTGTAGGCTATATATGATGCAGTTAATCAAAAGATGTTTTATGGGGTAACAACGTCCAGGGGGCGCTCTTAGTAGGAAGCATAAAAGCAAGACTGACAGATGGAAGAGGTGATGCACTGAGGAAGATGTGAGTTTTAAGCTTAACTCATTCACACTCCCTCACCATGGAAAACATACAAAGAAATGCATATGATGCAGCTTTTAAGTTAAAAGCAATTGATCTGACTGTTCTAGATGAAAATAGAGACATATCTGTTGAGTAAAGAGGCTGAAACACTATATTTACTTAAGTTAAAAGTACACGGCTACAGGAAGTACGCACATGCAAGCTCTGAAATGTATGAAAATAGTAAAAGTAAAAACTATTTTTACATTTCTATAGGATGTTTCTGTGCAAAGTCACTGAACGTCACATCTCCCATGTCAGCATTAGTTATCCTGGTTTCTGTGGTCTAGTCTCCATCTCTTGTCCATGTGTTATTGTTATATTTCTGTACGTTAAAATCACTCTTGATACAGGGAAAACATGTACATAATTAATGTCATCACTGATTCTTCTCAAATGTACAATAAAAAACTTAATGATATAATGAAGAGGAGCGTGAAGATCAAATATTGTTGACAGTCTTTACATTTTGGTAGTAAAAGTACAAACGTTATCAAAAAAATAAATACTTAAGTAAAATAGAAATCTCTGAAAACTCTTCTAATGTACAGTAATGAAGTATTTGTACTCTGCGCTTCACTAATGATAGCTGTTTCATTCATGTTTAATTCAGGTGAATCTAAAGCCTCAGTTTGCTAAAGGACAGTGTGTGTGAGTACCTGCTGTGATGTTGAGCTCGTTGCCAATGGCGAGGCTCCAAACTCTTCCACGGACACTCGGAGGAAGGCCCGCCCACCACAGCTCCCGGACACGCCTCGTCCCCTTCCTGTTGACACGTAACGACTGTATTAAGGTGCTGATTGTCCCCAAGACACAAACAAACAGGCATTGACATACATGGTGTCCCAGTGTGGCAGGATCTCATTGTTCCAGATGACCATGGCATTGGAGATGATGTCCTCCTGTCGATGCCTCTCCTTCATCTGACGCTTCTTCTTCTGTGCCTCCTTCAGCTCTGACAAACAAGAAGAAGAAGAAGTCACAATGATTCTGCTGTTGTATATTTGCATCCACAGAGGGACCATATGATCGGACAGGTGGTTGAACAGGTGTTCTGATTGGTTCATGCTACCTCTCCTCTTGGCTCCAGCTACCATCTCCTCATATTCCAGTTTGTGTCTCTGAGTTTCCTCCATAGATTTCGCTGGCAGGTTCCTGAAAAATAACAAACACACAAAGCTGTTTGTTCTGTTTTTATGAAGTGTCACTAGTCTTCATCTCTCAGCAGATGCTGGCCGTTGCTAAGCAACTGCTGACAACGTGTTTCTAGAGTGAGATGGCAGACTAGAGGATAATAACTGGAGGGTTTTGTCATTAAAGAACAGATACACTTGACCTGAGGCTAAACATACACATAATACTTTATGCGGGTGGAATTAATTTCTGCAGGGTAAAAACAAATACTGTGTACTCAGTAAACATTTCCTCTTAAACAGTATCCAGGGATTTCTCTACTATTCTAAGTAAGGTGGCAAGGTACCCAGGGCATTTAGGGGACCATACAGTCCAAATTAATGTGAAGTCAGTGCAGAGAACATCAAAACTATATAAAGACATTCTTTAATGAATGGTTACCTGACTTATTTAGGTTTTGTTTTAAGCTTTTTGATGGTTTTTATTTTTTATACAATAATCATCATCATCATCATCGGGCCAACAGGGTTATGTAAGACGTTAAAGAATATGTTATGTTAAAAAAAAGGTTAATGAAAATGAATGACTTCTGGCAGATGTGTCCAAGGCATGGAGTGTTGATGATTAATAACAGGAGCCCCAGTACAGGACCCTGTTGCACACCTGTGGTAACTGAGAGAGAGTGTGATGTGAAAGACGACCTGGATGAATTGAGCACAGCCAGAAGGGTATGATGTAAACCAGTCAAGGAGTGTATATGTGATACTAAAAGTATGAAGTATGTCCAGGACGAGCATGACTGAAATGGGTGTCAAAAGCCAAATTCAAATAGAGGAGGATGAGAATAGAAATTAAGACCAGAATCAGACTCCAGGAAGAGATTAGTGATTTTGAGTAGATTTTGAGCTGTTTCCATGGAGAGGAGAGGAGAGGGCAAACACCAGACTGGAAAGGCTTATGATTATTGTGTAACAGATGGGTATACAGCTGAGAAGGACCCGTTTTTTAAAGGATGTTGAAGAGGAATGGTAGACTGTAAATAGGATGAAGATTATTGAGTAAGGGAGTAATAGCCGCTGTTTGGAGAGGTGAGAGAACGATTATAGTGCTAGAAGAAAAGTGAACTATGTGTGTGAGGAAACAGAGGTCTTAACCAAAACAGTTAGCATGGAATTAAAGCAGATATTTAAGCAGAAGTGAATACTAAGAGTGTCTGACACCACCGATGGAACCGAGGCAAGTGAGTTTTAGTAGGTGTGAGGACTGAGCTGCAGGTGCACGTTTTTCAAATCTGTGTGGGAAAAAAAGACTACGAAGAAAATGACACATCAAGAGAATGATAATAAGAATGTGATCTGGCGGTGTGTTCTAATTAAAACCTGAATGACCCCAGGCTGAGACCAACCAGTGGAGCGGTACTTACGCTGGCCGGTCCTCCAGGATGAGGGCTGTGGTGGACAGAGGCTCAAACTCCAGGTTCTTCCTCCTCCCTGCAGATGGAGGACATTGAGGACACGAGGACAGTATGTCCCTCATTTGCTCTTCCTGCAGATCACAAAGAACAACCATGGAATGAGCTCTTCTACTACATCCAGGACAAATCAGTGGGTATTTGAAATGCACAGGATGTAAGCTGGTTAATGTAACATAATGTTAATGTAATGTAGTAGATATTCCTTTGTCCTGTTGTGTGAATGTGAAGTGAATGTGTTTTCATTTCTCTGTGTTATCAGAACACAGTTCAAAAGCCTGTATCTCTGATGGTTATGGACGGCCTGCACATGTGGAAAGGCACCATCAGAGCTCAGGTTTACACAGGTCTAGGAGCAGCATACACTCCCATCCAGACAGTTCCTAAACTCCACCAGGCATCTTCAGTTCTCAGACATTTACAGACTGATATGAAGATAAGAGTCAATTTTATTGTGATAAATATGACCCTGGCCCAAATATCTAGAAATGGTCGCCTGCTGTCAAATTATAAAATCATTATATTCTGTACTCCTTTATATTTCACACTACTTCCCAAATATTGTTTGATATTGTGATTACAACTATGATTCATTAAATGAGCAGCCCTAAATTAATATAAACTGAACTGAGACTTACCATCTAATGATTGTTTTTAAAACCAATGACAAAGGTTCACTGATCTTTTTGGAAACAGCCATCAAGTCACATGACGTAGGCGAACACCTGCATATGAGATCTAAGGCGACAGTGTCTAACACCACACAGCCTCATCCATGTGCAGTTTTCTAACATCTGAGCCATGAAAAGAGTGAGTGTATTTGTGTGTGTGTGTGTGTGTGTGTGTGTGTGTGTGTGTGTGTGTGTGTGTACGCACATGTGTGCACAATAAACAGTCCATTGAGGGGCAGGACAGCTGTGGGTCAATAGGACAAGAAGTCTTTATGGACTGAGTTCTGACCTTGACCAGTAGGGGGAGCCAGAGGGCCTGTGTGTCTCATGTAGTGAAAGTCATGTGTGAAATCATATGACATATCCAGTGATTTCCCTGTAAACCTCCACATGAAGCTGCTGTTTGTCATTACAACCTGCCAGTGATCATTTGTGATTAATGGAAAGCTTCTAAAGAGGGACAAATCTGTAACACAATTCCATATCTGTACCCATTAGGAAGAGGAAGCAGGGGCTGATGGAGAAACAAGTCCCATATAATAACAATAAAAATGTCACAATTTGTTTATTGAGTGGTGTATGTAATATTTCTGGAACTCATGCTATTATTTATTACATTTGTGCCCTGCCTGTGCCCTAACCCTAACCCAAGTGCCTTCAATTGCAGCTTGCTGCTCATGTGTGCTATATGCTAATGCTAATGCTAGGAACAATGTGTAAAATGCAGAGACTGAATTTCCCTAAAGGGATGATGAACTGTGTTAACCTTAAAGGGATAGTTCGGGATTTTTGACATGAATCTGTATTCCATCCCCTCATCAGTGTAGTACATCCACACTGACT
>JAPSES010065296.1:0-11181 GCA_029822895.1 Maxillicosta whitleyi | reverse complement strand
AGTTTATTCTGATAGTGTTTTATTGGTCTGACCCACTTTAGATTGAATTGACCTAAAATTATTTTAACATCTTTGATCGTTAATATTTTCAGTGTAATTTTTGTATTTCACTAATTCATCCCATGGGCCAGATTGGACCCTCTGGCGGCCCGGTTTTGGCCCCCGGGCCACATGTTTGACACCCCTGCACTAAATAATATATTCATTAGAGATCATGTGTGTTCTTTAATTTCACTGCTGATAAACATTGGTTCCACTGTTGTGTTTCACATGGACGCTTATTGTGATGCACATGACGCCAGGATCAACACAAACACCATGAATCATCATTCTACTTTTCTATGCATTTTTGTAGTTGCTTTACCTGGTTCAACAATAAAGGATTCCACATTTTTACAATTTCTTTGCCTATTCCCTTTTTTTGGTCTGCATTTATTCTCATACTTTACCACCACAAGAAGGGGTGAAAACTTTTTATGAGATTGATGCATATTTTATTCTTGCAACCAAATGTTTTAATATTTAGTGTGTGACAATTAAATCTGCAAAAATGTCTACAATTCAGATTTTTTTTTCTGTCAAAATTTGGTATTTGGTGTAAATTAAAGGGAGAATAATAAACTTTTTTTTAATTTTTTTTTTTTAGCTATTTTAGAAAAATGTAAGGGGGTCTGAATACTTTCTATTATGGTGAGTGGTGTCACATGGATACTGGGGTGAAGTGAAGCGGACTGAACGTCTCTGGAGGAGCAGGACCGCGGCTTTATGCGTCTGGAGGCTGAGCTGTGACGGCTCATGTCAAATCAGTGTTTAGAACAGACAGCGGAACAAGCTTTTATGTGTGATGACAGTTCTACTGGGAACAGAGACGAGGGAACATGTGGTTTCACTGTCTGAGGAGGTGATCTCCAACAACACTGTGATGAGCTGAACTCCTCCTGACCTTCTGCGTTTTCCACAAATGGGTTTGCAGCTAAGACGGAAAGGATGTATTTACGCTCACAATAATGTTTAGAGCTCACAAGAAGACGACAGGGTTAAAACCAACTGATGCAGAAGCAAAACAAAAAGAAACCAAGCAGCTGTACAGAAGGTTTAAGTGGACGACGGGCTAGAAAATAAATAAATAAATAAATAACAACATTCTAATTAAAAAAAAAACATTAATATATTTGGAAACTTCAAAGATTCAGGGGTTTCCAGTTGACCCTTCACTGAGTCCCTTCAGGAACGCAGGTAGAACCCATGGATGTTACCACGGACACATAAACTATTTTAATCAGTACGTCTTGGTGTTTTTTGTTGTTGTTTTTTTTAAACCTTTCTCTATGCTCAATTATTCCTCATTTTGTGACAATAGTCAATCAATGTTCAGTCAAATATTGATCCAATATTCAGAAATAAGTAGAACATTCTGTAGCAAATAACTGCTGTGATTCCCATTCTCCGAGGTGTGGAATGACCAGATGGAACAATTATTTAGATTTTTAACTGTGGGAATGCCTGGCTCATGAGCCGTACAGTTTGGATGTTGACTTCTTTTTTTGTCAAAAACACTGTAATTCTGGATTTGGGGGGGGTTCTATTTTGCCTTCTAACTTCACTAGAATTAACCATAGAACATTATGAGTGGAACCATATGAAAGCTGATAGAATTCCCTGTAAGGTAATATCTAATACATTAGACATGTACACAGTTAAAGTTGTGTTTGAAGCTAAAATGTGAACATTTTAGGGAATTATGGGAATAATTTATGGACCAGGTCAGACTATACCATGGACCACGGAACCATAAAACTGTACTGATTTAACAAAGATTAAGTGTAGGAATGGACTGAAGCTGTTTGGTACCATTCTGTGGGGAGTTTGGATGTTCTCCCTGTGTTTGCCTGGGTTCTCCAGCTTCATTCATTCAGTGTTCTGCTCCAGGACATTTCAACATGTGGACAGTAGGAGCCAGGATTTGAACTGCCAACACTTTGGACAGTGGACAACCCGCTCTACCAACTGAGCCACAGCTGTAATGTTCTATGGTTAATTCTAGTGAAGTTAGAAAGCAAACTAGAACACCCCCCACATCCAAAAACCAAAGAAGTCAACATCCAAACTGTAGGGCTCATGAGCCAGGCATTCGAACGGTTAAAAATCTAAATAATTGTTCCATCTGGTCATTCCACACATTGGAGAATGGGAATCACAGCAGTTGGATTTAAATAATAAAAACAGTATTTTTTGAACAGGACTAATCTGCCATCTTTAGATTACATTGTGTCCCAGAGTGAAGTGGATTAAGACGTAAACTGTATTTATTTAATATTATTTTGATCTTGAGGTTTTAGGAACCGGTGCCTTACAGAGCCAGGGGTTGAAAACAGACTATAACCATGAGGAACAGGACTCAGTGTAGGGTCATTTTTGTTAGTATAGAGAACTCATCAGTAAATTTGAGTTTTTCCAAGCATCACTGATCAATATCATCATTAGTTCAGATGTTCTCTGTAGGAAGAGAAACGTAGGCACATCTTCAGAGTTTTGTACGTGTTAAAGAATCAGATATATACGAGCTATAGATGAGAGCTTACTCACATTTTTACAACTGATCATGGACATGTTTGCAGCACAATCACTCAGTGAAAATGTGAAGAGGTAGAGCATTAAAGCATTTCAAAGTGTTCTGTGGATGTTCAGTGTGTACATGTGAACCCAGGGGTCATTAACACACATCACACCAGTGTCACAGGTCTAGAGCGTTGGTCTTATTTGTCTTGGCTTAAATATTCAGGCCTATATTTGTTAATGGCATTGAACGTAAAAAGTCAGGCCCATGTTGATATTTTAGATATATTTATCAGAATTCTGTTCAAACTGCGTTATCTGAATATACAGGGTGTCCATAAATGATCTGAACAAGTTAACACATGTATTACAAAAGCAATGGAATTGACACGTGTGTACAAATTATCACACAATGGAAGTATTTTTGTCTCAGTTAATACATCTCTATATGTTCTCTCGTAATAATAGTAGTAGTAATAGTAGTAGTAGTAGTAGTAGTAATAATAGTAGTAGTAATAGTAGTAAAAGAAATAGTAGTAGTAATAGTAGTAGTATTAATAGTAATAGTAGCAGTAGTAGTAATAAAAGTAATAGTAGTAGTAGTAGCAGTAGTAATAGTAATAGTAGTAGTATTAATAGTAATAGTAGCAGTAGTAGTAATAGAAGTAATAGTAGTAGTAGTAGCAGTAGTAATAGTAATAGTAGTAGTATTAATAGTAATAGTAGCAGTAGTAGTAATAGAAGTAATAGTAGTAGTAGTAGTAATAGTAGTAATAGTAACAGTAGTAGTAGTAATAGTAGTAGTATTAATAGTAATAGTAGTAGTAGTAGTAGTAGCAGCAGTAGTAATAGAAGTAATAGTAGTAGTTACAGAAGCAGTAATAGTAGTAGCAGTAGTAGTACTAGTAGTAGTAGTTAATCATATGAAACACATACGATGGTAGTGGATTTCGTTCCATGTTCACTGTAGGATGACCTCATCAATAGTGACGATGACATGAGTGATGTTTAGTTCAGGTTCTTAGTTTCTGCCACACCTTGAACAGAACAGGTCACATGGCAGCTCTTTCCGTCCTGCAGCTGTCAGGTTCCACAACAGAAACCGTTCCACATTATTCTGTGCATTAAACACTAACTCTGTTTAACCTGTGGTCTGATCAGCATGCACACAGCTGGTAAATGGATATAGCTTTTTTATTTCTAATTTGTCTTTACTTTTGCTATTATAAACCTTGCATTTCCCCTTGTGGGACTCGTGCTGTGTGTTCACCAAAAGCACCAGAGTAACCAGGTAGCTGAGGTCGCTGAAGAAGCTTCGCCGTTGGATTAGCCTTGGTAGCTTTGTTCACTTGTGACGTCACACTGTTCTTATCCTCATGTCCAGAGCAAATGAAATGCGCTCCCGCTTAATAGAACTGTGTTCCATAAATTCAGACACGGTGCCCCGGTTTAATCATCATGTCGACATGGAAGATCAGGACGTGGTTGTGTGCGCTAGCTTACTGTTCCTGCAGCAACAGCTTCAGAGTTCTCGCCGGAGGAGGAGAAATCAAAATATGGTGCAAACAAACTCACCGCTCCACTCTCTAACAGCCTCACTCACTCTCTCCCAAACGTTGTTTTTTTTTTGGTTGTCAGACACCGCAGCTATTAACGTTTCGGTTGCCATTGTAACTTTTAACTCGGAACTAAAGTTTACTCTGTGTTTCTACGTACCCTCTGGATCGTCGGACCCCGGCGTTCTGATTTTTCATTGGTTTTCGCCAAACCGCGTCACAGCTCATTACCATAAGATAAGATGACTTTTAATCGCTGAAATTCGCTCTGGTCGCCCAGTCCGCTTTGCACCCGGCGAATTCGCTTTGGTCACTGATCCTCCATAGAGAAATAATGACTTCCGTTGCTCTGGTTGCTTTTGGTGTACACACACAGTAATAAAGCCATATCTGATCTCTTAACCCCACAGAAAGAAATCCAGATAACAGATAAGGGGTGAAACCAAGTGGACAGGGAACTGTTTGATTTAGGAACCCACAAACATGCAGTCCCCAGTGTGGGGGTCCACCATCTACCTGGACAGTGATGGTTGGTTGAAGGTCATCCAGTTGCGGTGCCATATATTTAGTCCAAAGTTCAAGGTAAACATTTGCTGCAATTGTTTTCTCGAACAATAAACAACCAATGATCAGTGATTCTATTGCACATGATCCTGCAACGTGATTGAAACTTTGATAAAAACAAAGGAACATACCTCCTCTATTGCTTTTGTAATACATTTTAACTGTAGAGACAATATTTCTCAAAATGGAAAGAACTGTTCAGACTGTATTTTTACTCAACCTTGTCTCTTTATAACTCCCTGAAAACCACTTGGAACTGATGTCACCTCCACAACATGTGTTTAAATCCTGAACAAAAACACAAAAGTCCAAAACTTAAGTCAAGTCGTATCACGGGTAAAGTATGTGATGCCAAAGAAGACCCCTCATAGCATTCAAATCATCCCATCACCAGCACTGATTAGGTTGGCAGTTCATGCTGATCAGAAGTAGACAGACAGCAAATCACAGTCAACGGTTCCACAGCACAAGAACCCGCCTTCCAAAGCTGAAATCAGACAGGCCGTCACTGCACGGATACTGATTGGTTAAAGCAAGAGTGATGGCAAGGCTCGGGGTGTAGTCATACCTACCTGACCTGCCTCAACAGGACACCTCAGTACATGTTAATACTGGAAAACACAGGACACACAGCAGGTTGGGATCACATATCGGTTTGCACAGAACATTTATTTAAACAAAAGCTTTGCATTTCCTGTAAGAATGCATCCACAAATACATTCAAACAATTCTAGGACCAAACGATTTTCCCAAACTTGTGATGGTCAGTTGGACTCAGACCATGAAAATGTCTCGATGAAGGCTGCCGAGGCAAAATAAACAGAAACGGACCAAACTAGAAAAGCCATCAGAGAACGCAAACCTCCACCAATCAGCACAGTTCAGGTCACACATTTAAAACCACTATATGAGAAAACAGGAGCTCCACTGGCCCCTGGTGGACATTTGTTAGTACTACAGCAAAGCCAATAATAATAATAGAGAATCGTTAAAAAAAATTCCTGGATCCAGACAGTGATCCGGATCACCTCCAAAATATAATCATCTGTTCCTTGTCTCAGATCGAACATTTCCTGAAAATTTCATTAAAATCCGTTCATAACTTTTTGAGTTATCTTGCTAACTAACAAACAAACTAACAAACCCTGGCGAAAACATAACCTACTTGGCGGAGGGAATAAACATGGAGATGATGGCGGTAACACTGATGTGGATACTAATGTTGCAGTACTTCATTGGTAAGGTTAAAGAAAACCTAAATGAGCTCCAACTTTCTGTCTGCACCACTCCTAACACCCATAGTATTTGAAGTAAACCAACCAACCCTGGGTAGCTGTCATAAACGTGTCAGTAGTTTTGCACTAACTCACAAAGTCGCTCAGACCCACAACCACCACGGTTCTTGGTGGTGTTCTCTGTTCTCTGGGTCTGTGAAAACAGACAGAATTGCATATGCAGAGGATGGACAGAACGCTCCATCTGTATCTGTCTGGGTCTTTAATGTTATTTCCAGTCAGTGTTATTTTTGTCACCGTCATTTATTTTGAAAAATCTCCACACCGCTGACATTACTCCTCTGTCATACGTGATATCAGAGTGTTTGTATCATAGCACTCTTAAAAGTACAAGTACTCAGACCAAGTATCGGACCCAATACTGGTATCGGCATCAGTGCATCCCTACATGAATGGTAGCGCAAAACTATAGGTAAAAGACACCCTAACTTCCCTCTACTTTCCCTGATCTCAACAGCGCAGGGTCAGTGGATAAGCCCTGTTAAGCCACTCTCATGGCATTAGCCCATAAAAACAGTCCTACTCATCCACGCACCTTCTCCAGCACTCAGCAGGGATCAGCCGGCCACTACTGGCACCGAAAATACCACCAAGGATGAACGACAAACTGATATTTAAGCTACTCATCTGTCAACTTTACAATTATTTTCTAAATTGTATGCTAGTGCAATACACACAAGTATAGTCCTGTAAGAAATGTGTATGAAAACAGGCAGAAACAGGTGCAAAAGAGCAGATTCTGAGGCAGTATTTATCAGAACCTCTACAGTTTCAGAGGCGTTTTGGTGAATAAAAACTCTTCACCTGTGGCAGTGTTTGGAGGAAAGCACCAGAGCTAATATTATAAATTATACAAAATACTGTGTGGAATCAGGATATTAATTGAATGTACTGCGTCAGAGGGGACAAAATGTATGGTGGTGCCCAAAATGCAGTGGGACAATTATATATTTTTTAATTTCCTTTTAGCCAACGTTGCAAATTCTGCTTTTATATCATAAGGGATGATGAGATTAAATATTCACCACTGGTCAAAAAACGTCCATATTTGTTGTAAAATAAATAAATAAAGTACCCACCCTCTCTTTTCTCCCCCTGGACTTCTCGGCAGAGCTTCAATTTCCATGGGACCACAGACGGAGGCAGGTACGGGGCTGATGACAGGTACGCCTGACCACGCCCCTCGACTTGGAGTGACCTGTACACGTCCACATAAATGTTACACTTTACAAAGAAACACAACTAAACACAAATGAATCCACACAGTCTTTATTGGACTTTGTTTCCTGAACTCCACTTTCTCCGGCGCAGTGAAAACACCGTAAGCACATGGTGGTTTTGTGGCGCTCTAATCTGGTCTGACGCTGTGTTTCAGGCCTAAAGCTGCTCTCGTCTGTTGCTCTGCTCGGCTTTATTTCTGCGTTTAGACCAGGGATTAGAAATGGGAGAGTAGTTTTGATCCTCACCTTGTTGTCTTTGCTGGAGTTGATCCCATTGCCCGAGGAAAGAACCCTGAGGAGAGAAAAGTGTTTTTCAGGATTCTATTTAAAAAGCAAACAGGGGAAACTATTCATCAAAGCTGTAATTGGATTAAAACAGAGTGGGTTACTGCCTACTGTTGAGCCGCATTTTGGAATAAACGTCCAAAATGTAATAACTTTTTCATTTCATTTTGTAATAAACTGCCCCAACGCATTTTGTAATAAATTTTGCCGCATTATGTAATATGTTATTACATTTTGAGATTATTACAAAATGCACGTGCAACTTTTTTATTCTGTAGAAAACACTGCATTACGTAATAACAATTCTAAAGCATAGTTTATTTGTTTGTTAAGTTCTTTTGTGTCTTCTTAGGCATTTACCTTTGTCAGGTGTTAAAATCCATCTGTTATGACGTTACACAATATGTCGTGTTCTGTTCAAGGCTACCACAGACCTCCACAAAAACACTAATTATAATCTATAGAACACAGGTCTGCTGCAGTATGGCTCTGTTTGCTTGGCCAGGTGGTTAGCATGCCAACGACCGTGGATACCTCTGCCAACTTCAATGTCATTTTTGTTCATTTCTTATGCTTTTAAGTACAATTATGACAAACCTGCCCTTCAACAGGAGCTGCTTTGCCTCAGTGTGGGTCTGTCACACTGCTGTGACTCCACTGGTCCCATGACAGCTTAACTAACACTGACATCATGTCCTGAGGCCACATACAGATCCTCATTCCTCACAGATGATTTGGTTTTTTTTTTAATCAAGATTACAGTTCAAGCTCATGGTGAAACTGAATGACTAAATATGGTGTCACACATTTCTAGTGCCAAGCGTCTGAGAATTAAACAATATCACCACCCAAAATAAATTCTCTGCTGTGAGTGTTTATGATTAAGCACATTAATTCTATAAAGGAGTTATGCTCTTTCAGCTTCACACTGGAAATGATCGAATGAATGAATGAATTTCAGCTTAAATGTAAATATTGTACTTACTCATGTGGATTGAAAGGTCCTGTCAAACACAAAAACACAAATAGTAAGACACCAAACAATGACAAATTCATAAGAAATATGAGTTTACAGAATATTAGATAGTTTTGCCATGTGGTGCACAGACCTGCACAGGTTCGGGTACCTGCGGGTGACCCGTAAAAAATTATGAAACGGGTGAAAAATATTGCGCTGCGTCGGATGTTGGCCAGAGCGCAGGTCTAATCTGCAGTTTACAAACGCCTACAAAAAATAAATATTGTACTAATATAAAAGTCTATATTGTAGTGAAATGTAAAAACCCTTTTCAGAGATAAAAAGTAAAATGGGATATATGATTTTGTCTGTACGCGCATTCCCAGGAATCATCACGGGTACGGGTCAGGTGTCGGGTCTATTTATAGCATTTCGGCTCGGGTGCAGAACCAAAATTTAAATTCTGTCGGTTAATGGTTCAGGTTTGGGATGAAGTATGACGGGTTCGGGTGGGTGCGGTTAGTTAAAATTTGACCCGTGCAGGACTCTGATGTAGTGTGTACTTAATTATAATGGTTATTGGTTTGTTCTGAGTGTCGTCTTCACCTCGGTTCTGCATGGTTCTTCTGGAGTACCGTCGACTGGGCCGTCTCTCAAATGAGGCAGAGCGTCGTGCTTTATTGGCTTTTGTTGTCTGATATTCCGTCTTCCCACTGGTCAAAACACACAAAGACAAATACAGGGACGTTCAAAGGCATCTTTTATCGATACAACTGTTACCCAAAAAGGAGAATGTTTCTGAAGGATATTAAAAACAGTTGAGTTTCCAAAACAACACATACATGACCCCTCTGGGCAACAAGTTTCCATTAACAACAAACCGCTTTGTTAAACCAACACTAGTGACAATGCTTATCCAATTGGGTAATGTTTAGACACACACACAGAGCCTGTCCTCAAACACTCTTATGTATTTGTGCATGAATGAATGAAAAAAAAATAGGTTCAAAGGTCCTGTAGTTCAACACTTTATTTAAAGACATCCTTTCAAGGTCAAAGGTCATGGCGCCAAATGAATGGCATATGTCACTTCCTATATTTTTGCCAATCGTAATTATATCAATAACCTCAATTGTTCTGACATTATAGCATATTGATATTTGTGTATATTATGTTATATATAAAAAACCCAATGGGGATTTTACATTTTCTAAAAATAATAATAATAATTAAAAAAAAATCAATATTTCGCAATTCTTTGAACACATTTGGTAGACTTTGCCCCAAGGAACCTCTGCAACAAATTTCAATTGATTCTGGACGATGGTTTTAGAGAAAGTGTTTCTACAAATCTGGACAGGTCAAAGGTAAAGGTCAGGAAGGTCAAACATATGGCACCAAATGAAAGCCTGTCACATCCTATCTACTGCCCAAAGCAATTATATCAATTTCTTCAACTGTTTTCAACTTCATAGGACTTTGAAATTCATTATAAACCAACAGAGATTTAACGTTTTATAAACTCATAAAAATTCTAAAATCAATATTCTTTTAATTCTTTGAACTAACTTGGTAGATCTTACACCAAACAAATATCAAGTCACTCTGGCAGTTTCAGAGAAGATTCTTTTAAAATTATTTATGGACACCTGACACCTTATGCCTCCAACAACGCAGTGAAGGATATTTACATTATATTATAACATCATAGTAATTAAATAATTAGTCTTGTAAAGTTATAAGAGGAAGCCATTTTTGTAATTATAGATTTCTTAATCATAATTACATAGAGTGACAATCCAACAGGGACTGGAAACAGCCAACTTTTTTTACATAATGTTACTCAGTATTAGTTCATTGGATTGTTTTAACAGTGATGAACACTTGACAGTATCAGTGTAATGATGTCATACCTGTATCTGAAGCGAGACCCCATACGAATGAAACCCGAGCGTGCAGAGTTCTTCTGGACTGGTCCTCTCAATCTAAAGAAAGCATGGTGCTCCACAGCACACTTCCATAAGTGTTTACAGGCCTTTGGATGGTCCATTCTGAAGACGAACGTATGCTCCTGTTCCTTACCCTGTACAGGAACCAGATCAAATGGTTAATGAAGACATAGAATGTACAGAATATGAATGTAACCTCTGTGACTTCCTGTTCTGGTTGTTTCAAAGCCTTGACTTTAGCATTTTGGAGCCAAAAGTTTCTGTAAACACATAGAACCACTGGAGCTGGAGAAGAGACAAGTACGAAACTCACCAAGTTAATATTAACGCCAACTTACAGAAAACACCAACCACACCTACAACAGTATGTCTAATACAAACAGGTACATTCATTTACACAAATGTGAGCACATGAAGATATGTTTAGTAAAAGTAAAGTCAACTTGACATATATAATATAAAAAGCATCAGTGTGGAACATATCTGCTCCTCTTCTCATAAACAGTGTCTTTGCTAAACTCTTGGCTTACAGTCGTTGCCTCTGGCTGTGGTGTGGCTGGTGTTCTAGTTCAGTTTGACTCTCATACTGTTTGGGAAACTGTCAGGTTCATAGTGATGACATTGGTTATTGTAGGAGTAAAACACAACAGACCTGTATGTGGAGGACGGAGAGGACTCATGTTGGACATACAGTGTGTGTACTGTGAGTGGATGTTTGAGGTTTCCACTCCATGGTACCGGTTCTACTCAGTATTCCTGTGGTTCTTTTCCACTCCATGGTACCGGTTCTACTCAGTA
>JAPSES010065285.1:0-32856 GCA_029822895.1 Maxillicosta whitleyi | reverse complement strand
GACTTTGGATCATGGTAATATATATATATATATATATATATATATATATAAATATATAATAGGCTATGGTAAGTTTGTCTGTATCTCTCAGTGGAGCAGAAGAAAGTGTTTGTTGTTTTCAATTTAAACTGCAAATTAGAAACTGGAGTTATCCTGCCTGGTGCAACAAATATATGCTGAACAATAAATAAATAAATAATAATAAAATAAAATTACTAAATCAATATAATAAACCAGCAGTTGCGCTTCAGTCACCTTTTATTTGCCCAGATGTTATTCTAGATTTAGAAGTCATCTTGCTGTACCTTTTAATGCACAGTCATATTTTCTGCATTGTGCTGTTTTTCTTTTATCTGCGCACACCTGTTTATCTGAACACTGGAGGAACGGTTTAATTGAAAAGGCAAATTTTTAAAATAGCCAACCTTACGGGAAACGAAACGAAAAGCTACTTTTCGCAAAGCATTTCTTTACGTGTAGCTGATACATTTTCTTCATTTCTTGGACCCGAGTTGACCGATTCATCAACAAGCAATTAGACACATAAGTAACAGGTGACACGAGGGTTTTCGCTGCTGACGGAGAGTTTTTGGTGCGTAAAAGGCGCAGGAGAGCTCAGTGTGGTCCGTGGATCCAGCGACACGCCCCCAAAGAGAGAGAGAGAGGGGGAGAGAGAGAGAAGGGGAAAGAGGAGGAGGAGTGGGTAGAGGGAGTAACGTGGGTTTCCGCATCTCTGTTCAGCAGGCACCTGTGTGACCGGCGAACACGCCGCGGTCGCGTCGCTTCCTGCCGAACATCTCCTGCTCTCCGCTGCGATTCGGCTCGGCTCGGCTCAGCTCAAGTCGGCTCGGCTCAGCGCTGCGGCTGCTGGGGCGCACTGGAAAGCTGTGTGTTCAACAGGAAGGAAGACTGCGCGCTGCAGACGGCTCACTGCGGGTTCAGTCGGGAGGGGAGACCCGGGGAGAGGAGCATGCCTGCGGCGCGTCAGTGCCAGCTCCGTGTCCGGGTTTGGAGCGTGGAATTATCCTGATACCTGCGGAACTTGTTGCTACTGGAGGAAATAAAAGCTGTGTGGTGGGATACGACCCAGAGAGGAGATAAAAGACCAAGGAACAAGTTTATGTACCGGATTTTTAACGGATTTTATTCAGAAATGTGAAGCTTTTGAAGAATTTTTTCCTCAGTGGAGGTGAGTTCGAAGGTGAAAAGTGTTTTTTTTTTTTTGCAGTTTTGATGCGTCCAAACTCTCAATAAACTGAGGCTGATAAGGACAGACTTTAGAGGTGGACTTGTCTTGTTTCTAAGCTGTTGTTGCAAGTTTTACGCATAGTTTTCGTGCATAAAATAATTAGTTTTCCCCCAAGAAACTCGTCGGTTTCATCTGTTGCCCGGTTCTGTCTTCTCTCTCTAGATGTCCTCTCGCTCCTCTGCTGCTTCCTGAATTTCCCCACACAGAGCCCCCTCGCTGAGCTCCAGGACCGAGCTCCCCCACCTCCACCAGCATGGCAGCAGGAGTAGCGGCGTGGCTGCCGTTTGCACGCGCAGCGGCCATCGGCTGGATGCCGGTGGCCAGCTCGCCCATGCCGGTGCCACCGAAGGACAAGCCGCGCGGACGGGACGGGATCATCGTGATCAACGTGAGCGGCACAAAGTTCCAGACTTGGCGGGACACGCTGGAGCGGTACCCGGACACCCTTCTGGGCAGCTCGGAACGGGATTTCTTCTTCCACGAGGAGAGCAACGAGTACTTTTTCGATCGCGACCCAGATATCTTCAGGCACATCCTCAACTTTTACCGCACAGGGAAGCTGCACTACCCGCGGCAGGAATGCATCTCCGCGTATGACGAGGAGCTGGCTTTCTTCGGCATCATCCCAGAGATCATCGGGGACTGCTGCTATGAGGACTACAAGGACCGGCGGCGGGAGAACCAGGAGCGCTTGCAGGACGACGAGGAGACTGACCCGGCCAACGAGCTGATCACGGCTGACATGAGCTTCCGGGAGACCATGTGGCGCGCCTTTGAGAACCCGCACACCAGCACCATGGCGCTGGTCTTCTACTATGTCACCGGTTTCTTCATCGCGGTGTCGGTTATGGCCAACGTGGTGGAAACAGTCCCGTGCGGCGCCGTGCCAAACCGGGTCAAGATGATGTCTTGTGGTGAACGGTACGAGCTGGCGTTCTTCTGCCTGGACACGGCCTGCGTCATGATCTTCACGGTGGAGTACCTGCTGCGCCTGCTGGCTGCGCCCAGCCGATATAAGTTTGTCAAAAGCGTCATGAGCATCATTGACGTGGTGGCCATCATGCCCTACTACATCGGCCTGGTCATGACGGACAACGAGGACGTGAGCGGCGCCTTCGTTACCCTGAGAGTCTTCAGGGTGTTTCGGATTTTCAAATTTTCGCGGCACTCTGCGGGACTTCGCATCCTGGGTTACACTCTGAAAAGCTGCGCGTCTGAGCTCGGTTTCCTGCTCTTCTCCCTCACCATGGCCATCATCATTTTCGCCACTGTCATGTTCTACGCAGAGAAAGGAAGCGGGAGCAAGTTCACCAGCATCCCGGCGGCCTTCTGGTACACCATCGTCACCATGACAACACTGGGGTAAGTGATGCTACTCGTGCGTGATAGTGCGCGTGGGACATGAGCTTTGTGCCCCGAAAGTGGAGGATGAAAGTCACTTTACAAAAGTGCTCAAACACAAAAAACAAACAAAAAAGACTTTTATCTGCAGTTTAAGAACAGATGCCTTTTATAGGTGGAAGTAATGTTTCATAAACTAAAAAGAAAAACGTTTACAAGGAGGAACAAGAGGATTTTGAGATTTACTGGAGTCATCTTGGTTTCCAGACCTGGTGAAAATGACCTTCATGTCTCATGCTGTGGGAAAAGTATTTATGACATAAACAGTATAGTTCCATTCCAACTTTGGTTTCAGTCCAGTTGCTGCTCACATCAGTATTTAACCCAGTGATGCAGGAGCAGATCGGCTGCACCTCATCTACATGTGCCCTGCCTTCGTGTTTTACATGTCTGGCATCTTAAGGTTCTGATCTCAACTTTTCCCTCATGCTGCTTTTTTTCTTTTTAACATTTTTGCAACACAAGGGCCACAAACACATAAAACTATGCTTTTTTTTCTCTTCTTTTATGAGTCTCTGTGAGTCATAAAATACTGCACCGTGTACAACAGACTGGACAAAAATATATTAAGGTAACTTTTCACTTTTTAATTGATTACAATATTTCCTGTTTTCTCATAATATTATATAATAAATGTAGACCGAGATAACACCAGAGGCACGTGAACAGGTGATTTTTTTGTTTTTTAAGGGTTTTGTCATGTAATGATGTGGATTCTTATGCGTTCTGTCCGTTAACCATGATCACTAATCAATACAACCATCCGTTACCTACAAATTGGTAGTGCAGCTGAAAAAGAGCCGAAGCTAGTTTAATGATGATTAAAGTTTTGCAGCTGAGAGTACGGTTAGACTTTCTGTTGTACTGTAGTTACAGTTTTATGTTTTCTGATAAAATGTGGCCACTGGCACTAAAACAGTTTGATGGAGAAGCATAAATCCAGCTCAAGAGCACAAGTATTTCTCTGTGTTGTCGCAGAGGGGCCTTTTATGACTTTGTAACTGTTTGGTGCCAGATTCTTTTTTTCCCTCATATTGCCGGTGCTTGTAGGTGATTGATGTATTTTAAGGTGGCACGATAGCAGTAATGCTGTAAAAACATTCCCATTCCCTTGCCTGTACTTTGAACGTTCCTCTGCCAGTGTTTCCTGTTATAGAGTGTGTATGTTTCAGCTGCACTAACAACATGCACTGAGTGTGCTCAGTGGAACCTCCAATCGTTTACACTTCATTTATGGATTAGACACCAGAGCTCCTCCTCTTCTATTCCTCTCTTCTTTTCATCATTTCTTGTCACTTTTTGTTCTTTTTTTAGACCTACTTTTTCTTGTCTGTCATTTTCCTGGTGTGGGTTTTCTGTCTCTGTCCGTGGTGCTGAAACTGAGCTGTGACTTGGCTGTGAAACCTGCCGCAGTTTCACATTAAACCTGATGGAAGCCGAGTTATATCTGCCATATTATAGCAAACAGTGGGGGGGGGGGACACCCAGATGGACAATCACTCATGATTCTGTTCAGGTTAATCCAACCAAAGAGATGTAATAATATTGTCATCATTAAAAATGCTATATTCTTCCAATTTATGTAGACAAAAATTAATATTTTATGAGGATACTTTTATTTTTAATACCATATTAACCCTTTAGGTACCTGAGGTTTTCTTAATATCAAATTTTGATTTGAAAAAGCTGTTCTGTTTCATTCAGTTATGTTGCTCACTATTGTGACTTTGGCGCTTGAAGGGTAAATTCTAATAAAATTAAATTAAATTCAAGTTAACATACATGCACACATAAAAAAAGCTAAATGCTCTGATGTCGACCATACTAACAAATTCCTACCATTTAACCATTTCATAGTACATTGAATGGTATATATGCACCTGCACAGTCAGTTTAGGAAAGGTTATCGGTGTGAGTTCATTCCACAAATACTTTTCAGCAGAAATCAAACTCATGATGGCAGATCTTTCCATGTCATAGCTGTTTTTATACAGGAGAAGGGGTATTGAGGGCTATAATTATCAGTCATTGTTCAGATTCAGTCAGACATTACTCTGTTGGTCTACTACATGGTTCAAAACAGTATTGTGAAACACTGTGGGGTCATTTTTCAGTCTTTTGATTCAGACTGAGAGGATCGAGCAGCAGAAGGAAGGTGTGTAGTTTCATATTCTGGTGTATTTCCTCCTGATTTTGGCTCCTGGCATTATTTATTAAAGGGAGGCAAGGGGTGTAGTTTTTCATTCACTTTGTTTGTTAACACTGTAGCAGCAAATCTTATGGTTGAATTCACATTAAATTGGGTTTACAGATTGCCAGTGACCCTGAATAGATGAGATTACATTTTAGGAAAAGTAGGTTAAAGGTCAATTTTTTTTTAAATGGAGTTTTAAAATGGTTTTTCCCTTTACTTATAATGACTGAAATGTGTCTGTGATGACATCTGCACATGCACAGACATAATGACATCAGCGGCAAAATACACTACAGTACATGTGAGGGGCGGGGTTTGCTGTGCCTGGCACCACTTGTTTATATATTTGTATATGATTTATTACCACTACACAAAAAAGGTAGATGTTAGATGTATGTCTGCTTGTGTTTTATAGATTTTTATATTTATGTGTTTTTGTTTTTTTTTAAATACATGTCCATGTATTTCCTTTGATCAATGCAGTTTTCCGCGGTTCCAAATAGACGATCAGAGACATGATCGGTCTGTGACTGACCTGTCAGTGCCCCGATCAGCAGCCGCAGGTCATGTGACTAAATAATACATGTGTGATGATGCACGTCTGTAGTCACAGAGCTGGAACAAGAGAAACCTGAGATACACACACAGACGTACACTCACGTAATTTTCTTGGAACCTAATTCTAACCAAACCTTACGCTTTCAACTAACTCTAATCCTAGTGGAACTTCAAAGTAAGCCTTTATGTAAAAGGGACTTGCTATCCCTAACCCGTCTTTGTAAAGGAGAGTATGGAAACACATCTACATCCCTATAACATTAGAACATTGTCCCACACACAGACCTTTGCACACATCTGATCTGTCACTGACAGATGGAGTTTACATCATGCACAACTTTGAACATGTTTTTGTAGAAAAAATAAGTGAACATATGATTTAAAAGACATAGTCTTTCAAGGACATGTGACTATTATTCCATGTTAAGAACATGAAGAATCCACAAATGTACATTAAGGTAATGACTGTTTGTTATTTAGACATTTTCTACATTATACACAAACAATTTGATATACAGACCAAAATACTATGACATCATCCACTGGGTCATGGCTACAGCTACTGAAGCCGACATGAGCATTTTGTCACAATTTTGTTTTGTTTTTTTTGTTTTGAGTCAACTTTTTTTCCCACCATTTCACACAGGAATGTGGAAAAAAATTCAGTTCAGAAACAAGACCATGTACTGGAGAGTAATTTCCTGTTCAGTCTTCATCCAAATCATGGCAGAGATGAAATAATCTAAACTTTTCTTTGCACTGTGATTACTCCAATAAATACTGCATCCATTCTTTTTCCACAAGCAATACATCTTCTGAACATTCTGACACAATAACATTTTCAGACACAAATCAGGAGAAAATTGGCTTTGCTTAAAACTTGCCTGTGTCTCAACCACACAAATCTCATATAAGCAAAGTAAAAACAGCTACAAAGCACAGTAAATGATAATTATAACAAGAAAACTTATGCTGTGTTCCAGGCAGGTTTTTGAACCTTTAAGTCACGACTTCAAGCCACAACTCCCCACTTGTTCCAGGCGAGTCGCACCAAACTGCCTGAAGACAAGGATGTAAGCAGACTGTACAGGGCTCACTCATTTATAATCATTTCTATCACTAGAGGTACTTGCTCTTTGCTTATTTGAGGGGGAAAAGGAAGAAAAACTATACATAACGGAAGAGAAGTAATTATATATTTTTATGTTACAATATTTGGATATGTATTACTTTATTCTCGCACTAAATGGACTGAAAACTAACCAACGCTAGAGCAGCTGCTGATTATGCAGAACATTTGTGGATAAATAATGTTGCAGCAATGCCTTGTTTTAATAAATCATTTGCATAAACACCACATCCATGGGGGCCACCATGTCATTTCACAGGCTAAATGACGTTAGCGCTCGGAACTGGGAGTACATGGATCTAGTACGAATTCACAGGTGGGAGGTCATGGGTTTGACTGCCATTCCAGTGCATTTTCACCAATAGAAGGTTGAAAAACATGAGTCATGGGTTGCCTGGAATGCAATATTCATTAAAAGTAGATGGTTCAGTTGGCCCTTATTATCATCCATTTATATGATGATTTCTACCCTTTGGACTGTGGCCACTTAGCAGACAGGAAATGTACCTTTTTGCTGTCAGCAGTACGACACTTTAAGATACTCCCACACTGGGTTTGGTTTCAAGCTGTGGTTGTCTCCCTTTTATATAAACCGAACTTGTGGCCTCATCCCTGACAGAAGAGCTGCAGGTTGGACACTGATCTCCACTTTAAAGCAGTTTTCCAGACGACAGTCATCACCTGCTCCCTGCACGTCTTCTCCTCCTCTTCTCTGAGGGATGATGTGCGGCTAATGCTGCCTTCAGACAGCTCTAATTTAATTAATGCATTAGCAGTGTAACAGCTCACACACACTCATTTGCTCGCCTTAGTGATTATTTTTAATCGGGTCTTTAATGAAGCCACCTACAGGAGCAGCCGAGCAGAAAAGATGGTTTCTGCAGGCGAGAGCTCCACTCGTCCCAAAACCCTGCTCCTGTTTAATTTGGAAATGACCGTTTTAATGACGCTCAGAGAGTTGGGCTGTTTTTGTAGACTGCAGACATTTAGAAAAAGTGGAGGGGGGCTTATTAGTGGAAATGTGGCAGAGCACATTAAAGAGTGATTTTACAAAGTGGGAGACTCAAAGGAAGTAGGCAGGGACGGATTGACACACTCAAAGACCCTGAACGCAAAAATGAGTTGGACGGATATCCACACACTAAGCACACTCTAACGTGTTCAGTAATTAACCAAAATTAACCCTGATTGACTCAATTTGCATCCAATTCCCTGTTCTTCCTTCTGATCTCAGATGTCCACTTGATTTGTCAAATTCAGATGAACGAAACCTCATATTATGTGGTAACCCTTCAAATAAAAAGAAGGTTGTGCTACAACGTCCTGTCCGTCCAACGTGCATGAAGAAGGACAATACTTTTAGCAGAAGGTTTATTCAAATTTTAAAGTTGTTCTATACTGCAAGTGCTGCCGGAGTTCTTCACCTGCTACGGAAGGAACAGTGGTCAGTCAGTCACCTTCTGAACTGCTTTATTCTCACTGGGGTCATGGGGGTGCTGGAGCCTTTCCCAGCTATGGGTGACGACAGGTTACACCCTGGATGAGTAAGCAGTTCACAGGGCTGACAACCAACCAGCCTCAGTCACACCTATGGACAATTTAGATTAACCAATTAAAATAGTAAAGCATGTCTTTGGATATGGGAGGAACCCACACAAACATGAGGAGAACATGCAAAAGAACATGGTGTTGGACCTTGTTGCTGTGAGGCGACAGTACAATCACTGCGCCACCTCTTAGGAACAGTGGGCATCATCTTATATTGTCATTTAAACCTGTACCAAGTTGCTTTTATGCTAAGACCTAACAAACCTCAGCTGCAACAGTTACTGTGTGTATTTTATCTTTAAATGTGTCTCATTGGTCACAGGTACAGTCGTCCATCATGGAGGCACTAGACTAGAAAATCTGCAAACATGTTGAGACGGATCATAGCCTGAGGTTTCCCCTCCCCGTCTTCCTCCTGACTCCTCTTCCTCATCAGCATCTGGTAGTCATCTCAAAAATTGCCATTGTATGTTTCTAGAAATACCTACACACATAGATATAATGTAAATATAATATTTTTGAACATTTAAAATGGAGCTGGAGAAACAAATGGGCTGAAATTTAATCTACTGATGCTTTATAGCAACGTTTACAGGCACGTGTGTTTACAAAAGGTTGATATGAAACACATTCTTGTTTCACAGATGTAGGGGTTGTAGCTATCTGTCATTTGTAGAAATGAGCAGCATTTTTTTCCTGGCAGTCCTCCTCTTTTCTGCTCCTTTCTCCTCTTCCTCCTCCTCCCGTCTCTCTAGTTCCTCCTCCCTCTCTTCTTCCTTTTCCACCTCGTCCTGTAGATCACTTGATCTTCCTCTCAGCTGCAGAAATGAAATAACAGTGTTAGTGTCGGAGCTCATTGATCAGAGTAGGCTGTGAATATCAATGACAGCAGATAAATACACTGCTGCACAGCTGCAGACGTGCACACACACACACACACACACACACACACACACACACACACACACACTGATTCAGCTGCAGGAAACAGACTCTCTGTTATTTAAAGATAAATTCTCCTCAGAGATCAGAGCCTGCATTGGGAGTTTCTACTCCTTTCTTTGTATTTGTCTCTAAGCATTCTGGGATTTGAGATCAGCAGCGTCAGCAAAATGATGGTAGAGATCAGTGAGCTCAGTGGTTTGATGATATGACACAAACAAATGGGAGCTTGCAGTTGCACTGTTATTCACACATGTTATTCAAAAAGCACAATGTAAAGCACATGAACAATCACATTAAAATTAAATTCACATAATTTGTGGTTTCTCATAATCATTTTTAGCAGGGTAGTGCACAACAATGCATAAAAATGAACACAATTTGGGGTAAAACCCATCTTACAAGTGACACTTATTTAACAATAGGATTTTAATTAGATTCTTCCTCTCTTCTTTTTTTTTTTTTTCCAAATAAATGGTATCTTTCTAATTACATTCACTGGATCCAAGATATGACCAAGCAACAGAATTTGTATTTATATTTTTCTCATTTCTGTTATCAGATCACCTTAAATCCTCCTCAATTGCAAACAAATCCTTTAAATTGCAGCCATATCTGATTATAAAATTATGCAGGCTGATATTTTGATTATTTGTGATTAATTTTACAGCCCTAATTAACTGATAATATCCAAATTGTAATAACTATTGTTAGTGCAATCAAATGATTCTAAAGTTTTGAATATTGTAAATTGGCTCTCTGTTTGTAATTTATGATATTTTTTCTGTGCAGAATTAATTATTAAATGTTGGGTCATTCATTTGCATTAGTTTTCAGACCCTTTAATATACCACCTGACTGTTTACACCTCTCAAAAGTGGGTAAGATTACAAAAAAAAATCAGCTTTTCTACTAAGTGTTCAATATGGGCACATTAGCCTCCATAGTCACTTCAACAAATGTTTATCTTCTTTTCATTTTTCTATTGTATGTAATTCCTCTCATCTTGTGCTGCTGTTACATTTGGTTTTATCCCTTGGGGGATCAATAAAGTGTATGTTATCTTATCTTAGTTCTGAATTGGATTAAGAATGGGACAGCCAGGACCTTCCCTAGAGCTGGTCATCCACCTAAATTAAGTAACCCAGGATGGGAAAAGAAAAAAGAAGGTTCAAGAATATCAGTGCAGGACTCCACCGACCTGGGCTTTAAGGTAAAATGGTCAGATGCCTCGTCTGAGTAAGAAGCAAATGATAGAACGCCTGAGGAACTGTCAGACAATGAGTAATTAAAACTGAATTATTTGCATGAATTCTAAGCAAATCACTCACCCATCCCAATGTTGAAGCATGGTGGTGGTGGATCATGGGATGTTTTTCCAGAGGGAGGGGCTGGAAGATTACTCAGAATTTATGAAAAGATGAATGCAGTAAAGTATAGACGTATACCGATCAGAAACCTACTCCCAAGAGCCCAGGAACTCAGACTAGGCTGAAGATTCACTTTGAAGCACAATAATAACCCACATCACGCAGTGAAAGTCACACAGGGTTGGATTAGGGACAACTATGAAGGGTCTTGATTAGTCCAGCAAGAAGCACGAGTGGAATCTAATGGAGCATCTTTGCAGAAAGATGAAAATGGCTGTTCTTTGTCAAGGTCCGTCAAACCTAGAGGTACTGGAGACGATGCTCAAGGATGAATGGATGAAAATGTTCAAACCTTTTTGCAAACATCAAACACCTGAAGACTTGAAGCTGTGATCTGAATATACAATTCTCCATTCATGTCTATAAAGTATTCTGGTTTTATTTAGAGAAAAATAAAATAATTACAAATATTTTAATTAAGACTATGGCATTGAATTCTGTGGAAAAATGACAGCGGTCTGACAAGTTTCTTGAGGCACAATGTCTTATCCTGAACCAGATTTTTTGGTAAATTAGACGAGTGTGGTTAGGAACTACAAGCAAAATATGGTAAAAGTCAAGTAAATAACAAACAAGAAAATAGAGAGGAAAAAAACCATAAAGGCTACATATTTGAAAAGATCTGACATTGTTCATTCTTTAAAGAGGAGCTAGCATCAATGATTAATGTAAAAATGGCTGCAATAAATGAACACTTAGTAAACACCAGTGAAGTCAGATGAGATTATAATTTCCAAAGATAAAAGTCCACTGGCCTTTCCGACTCCTTCCTTTGCCATAACATAATCAAAGGCAAATATTTCATTGATCACACTCTCTTCTGAAAAACTTCTCATATTTTTCAATCGCTGTATACATTTCTTTTTGTGTCCAGTCACATGTACGTGCACATTGAGCTCTTATTTTCATTCACAGTCATTCAGATGAACCCAGATGCTGTTTTCAGTCCATATCACACTCTGGATATGTAGAATTATTCCTTTTTTCAGCAGCTGCCTTCTGTGTTATGATGATCTTGATGAGTCAGTGTGTGTTGGCAGCCTTTAGCAGAGCCATAAAACCCATTCAGACCAGTATGACACAATCAATGAGGAGCAGTGTTCCAACTTCCATCAGCAGCCTCATAAATCTACTGCTTCCTCTGCAGGACGTTAAACTGATCACAGTTCAGTTTTAAACATGTTCTTCACTGATCTGATCTGACGATTTTTTTTTTCCATGTTTGACTTTCTTTCAGAGAAAGTTTCAGTTCAGTTTGTCTTTAATAAATACTATTAGGAAATATTAGTAAATACTTGACAGTACATTCCAGAAAAGTACACATTCAATGTCAGAAATAATCCAGTGAGAGTTTTCTCTACATTCATGTACAAACTGCATATTAGGATTTTTAGTATTTAGTGGAGACGGCGCGCTGCTGACCTCAGGGATGCTGTGGTGAGAGTTGGACCCCCCCAGGGTTGTCCTTTGTCACCGGTTCTGTTCATAACTTTTATGGACAGAATTTCTAGGCGCAGCCAGGGCGTTGAGGGGGGTCCAGTTCGGTGACCTCAGGATTGGGTCTCTGTTATTTGGAGATGATGGTGTCTTGTTGGCTTCATCGGGCCGTGACCTCCAGCTGTCACTGGAACAGTTTGCAACAGAGTGTGAAGCGGCTGGGATTAGAACCAGCACCTCCAAATCTGAGGCCATGGTCATCAACCGGAAAAGTGTGGATTGCACCCTCCGGGTTGGGGAGGAGATACTGCCCCAAGTGGAGGAGTTTAAGTATCTTGGGGTCTCATTCATGAGTGAGGGAAGGATGGAATGGGAGATTGACAGGTGGACTGGTGCGGCGTCAGCAGTAATGCGAGCTCTGTGCCGGTCCGTCATTGGGAAGAGGGAGCTGAGCCCAGAGGTGAAGCTCTCTGTTCACCGGTCGATCTATGTTCCTACTCTCACCTATGGTCACGAGCTTTGGGTAGTGAGTTGTTGAAACTTAGTCCTTCACCAACAGAAGTTTTCCACAACAAAACTTCTGTTGGTGAAGGAATAAGTTTCAACAACAATCACGAATACAAGCGGCCGAAATTAGCTTTCTCCGCAGGGTGTCTGGCTCTGCCTTAGAGATGGGGGGAGGAGCTCAGTCATCCGGGAGGGGCCCAGAGTAGAACCGCTGCTCCTTCGTGTTGAGAGGAGCCTGATGAGGTGGCTTGGGCATCTGATCAGGATGCCTCCTGGACACCTCCCTGGTGAGGTGTTCAGGGCATGTCCCACCGGCAGGAGGCCCCGGGGAAGATCTGGGGATCCGGCCGGATAAGCTGGACGAAGTGGCCGGGGAGAGGGTAGTCTGGGACTCCCTGCTTAGGCAGCTGCCCCCGTGACCCGACCCCAGATAAAGCAGTAGAAGAAGAAGTAGTAGTTACAGGACAGTGTGTTAGCATTGGTTACAAAGAACAAGATGCGTGCACCAGAATTAGCAGAGGAGCTAATTGCCACGTTGTCCAGGACAAACGTCCAACATAATAAAACATCACATAAATTATGAAGTACTAATATACAAGAAGAAAAGCATTAAATGAGACCTTTATAAGAGTGTTTAATTTGAATGTATTGCTTTGGATTCCAACTGCAAACTGAACCTTGACCACCAACAAACCCTAAAAATCTGAACCAGAATCAGATTCCACAGCTCTAGGTGTTAAAGTCATGACTTATTTATTGAATGACCTTTCTCTAAGCCCCTTCCCTTCTCACTCTAGGGTAAGATACTGACCTAGCTAGTTTAACACACAGTTGTTTGCAAACAACAAAAACATGTCTGCAACCTCTTGTATGTGAATAGTATTTTGTCAGCTTCAAATGAGATGTACCTTAATAAAGTTAGCAACTTAAGCATTTAGTATCTTATAGCTCCTCTAGCCTAGTCCGCTATTGCTTATCTGCTATTTCACAACTATTAATACAGAAATTTTCAAATATTTCTCTTGGCACAAGTTCAACCTGCTTTAACCAAGGCATTTACTGTTTCCAGGTCCACTTGTGTTCATTATTCTGTATTCAATCTGCTGCAGGACTGTGTCCCTGAGTCCATAAAACACATCCAGTTGTCAATCTACCACTTTCCTTGAGATGATGAAGAGCAGAGGAAGTGGTCCAGCAAGAGGCATGATAAATGATGAATAAGGTTGCAAGCCTTAAATTCATGAGGAAAGAAAAGAACTTTGGCACCATCTAACATGCTACTTTTAGCTAACTAAGTTAGTGCCCACTACATCTTCAGATTCCCCTGATATAGAATATAGCTTTTTGAGGTATTTTATGTCTTCACACTCCATATTCCAATAGTTGGCCTCTTATTTGTCCAGCTTAGGAGGAGCTAAATAAATCAACAAACCCCATTTAGAGCAGAGCTGAGCACCAAAACGCACTGCTGTAAATGAACGAGAGCTTACAAAAGTACTTTAGACACTTCAAGTAAAATACCTAAATAAATACAATGATTTATATGCTATATTTACATATATTTCCATTGTTTTATTTACTAATTCTCATAATGTGCACTAGCATATTATGATGTACTGAATGTAAAACACTTTCAATGGAAAATTGCCCCAGTCACAGTATTTGAGTAAAATGAGTGAATGTAACGACTTCTGGGCCATAACTGGTGAAAACACCGCAGTAATATGCTGAGTAGCAAATGGCAGGTGTAGCTACAGTAACAAGAGGCTTTAATTCAATTGTGCTAATCAGTTGTATACAGATACCACCACATCATACTTTAAAATTCATGCCAAAGGGGTGGAGGAAAACAACACGTCTACAATATATGAGCTGAAATACAATGTAAAACCAAATAAGGGCGGGGACACAAATGCCTGTAGCTAGCAACAAACACATGCCAGCATGTCAAAGAATTATTTAGCACCATGTATGATGGCACACATTAGCTGTTGAATAGCTAATGTTATAGCTATGTGTTTGTAAGCTATCACATGCATATTACAAATATAATGTTACTGCTTTTCATGTTCTATTTTAGCAGCTGTGTAACTTACAGAATTAGAGTAAACTAAGTGATATTTAAAAGGTTAAAGGTTAACTTGCATTATTGTGATTGTAGGGTTATTCAGCCACTGTATTTTATCCATAAGGCACACACATAGTTTGCATTATTAATTAGCATTAGCGCATGGTACACACTTTAGGAGCAGTGAGCTGCTATTGAAGGCACTCTGGGACCAATTCCAAATCTTCATTAGTACCGTGGTCAGGGACACTGACAGGAGAATTAACCTATACGTATGTGTAGCTGTTTTTAATGGTGGGGTAAACTGGAGGAAACCTGTGTGGTGTGGAGAGAACAGGTAAACTTAACAAGTGTATGTGCTAACCATCGTGCCACACATTTAGATATTATATCACACGTCTTTTTGCTTGTGTTCTGTTTTCAATGCTATATATTTTTTTTTTATCTTGACAGCTTCTGAAAACATGTCTGTAGGTTATTTATCCTGTATAGTGCATCTATCACACACCAGCTTATTATTTTTATATTTTTACTCGTAGCTGTTGGTGTTTGTGGGGGTGTGCCATGTTTGCACAAGACAAACCTCATGTAGAGTGATGTATTGTTTTCCATCTCTGCTATGGCCTCACAGAAAAGCACCAAATTTGACATCTTTGTTTATTGATTTTCAAATGAGAACCAACCAGCCACTAATCACTGCTGCTGTAGACGTGATTAGTTAAAACATAATCAGCATATTAATCATTAATGAAAATGATCTCATTAGTTAGAGCCAACTTAAAATTTTTTGTCCGGACAACAGCATACATTTTTAAAGTCGTCACTCAGCACCTCTCATCTCCCATAGAAGCTGTCGTCATGTTGGTGAAATTAACAGTCCCATCTTCGAAAGACGTGGCTCCCAGGGGCCCAGCCTCCCTCCTCCTGCTGCTGTCTGGATCAGGTTTTCTCCCACATGTGATCTGATCTGGTTGCTCAACCACAAGGGGATCATCTGTCTGCACCTGCAGGACATGTGACCCCGCCCTGACCACACCCCTATCCCAGGTGCAGCAGAACACCTGGACATGAGCATGCCACGTGAACACAAACGTGATGTTGGGTGTTTCTGCAGCTCAGACAGATGACTGTTGATGATGAACAGAGTTGTGACACGGTGTGACTTAAGGCCTGAATCCTCGTGTCACAGACCCCTGAGCACAAATGTTTGAGGGGCTCCTATTTATAACAAGCTTTATTTGCTTTTGTCCTCCTTTTAACACTATAATATTCATCTGAAGTCTGTGATCATATTTCAGTCACTGTTCTAAGTAGAGCCTGACCTCTTATTCAGGCCGATTATAGCTTATCACTGATTAATCAACATTGGTCAATATGTAATCGATATATTAATTTAACTTTTGTGTGTGTTGGACACTGCCTGAATACCTGGCCCCTCCCCCTCACACACAGGTACACAGACCAGCGCAGTAACACCTCTCACATTCACTCGGCTGGAGTAGGCAAGAAAATGAGAGAAACAGCGGGAAAAAAAGTGCATTTATTTTACTCTATATAACATTACACTTTAGTGCCCCATGAGAAAAACTTGCAAAAACACACTGTTAGGGTACGCCAAGGATAACATTCTAGTTTTTATCACACAAGTTTTAGTGTATTATAGTGTTTTAACATCGTCTAAGTTGCATCTCTGTGAAATAAACAAAGACGTATGGAACTGTTAATTCTCATGTCCACTATTATCTAATATAAGGCTATTATACAGCATTTTAACGTTATGTAAATTATCTTTGTGAGATAAACAGTGATGCAACTTGTAATTCTTATGTCCACCATTATCTATTATTAGACTGTTCTACAGTCTTTTAAAGTTACATAAGTTGCATCTTTGTAAAATAAAGATATATACAACTGTTAAGCCCCGTGCCCATCATTAATATCAGTCTACTATACAGCATCCCACTTTATACTGTCATGCAGAATTTACTGGGGCTCATAAATTCACAAGTTATTGTCTTCATTAAAATAATTTTGAAAAGGTTCCAAGTAATGTATTTATGCATTGCATGTGTTGAAAGCAGCTACATTGTTACATAAAATGTACTTTAGTCCCTTGTATTAAGTCGAATAATGTGATGCATGTTTTGATTATTTCTTATTTTGTTTGTAGGCAATTTTTTTTTCACTTTTTAATGTTTGTTCAGCATTTATTTTTGAGCTGTTGGCAAATACCCACTGTTGAATCATAATTTGAGTATTATAGGAATTTATGTACAGTATAACAATACTCTTATTTCATATATTGTCCCCAAAAATCCCATTTCGGGCAGGCTCTACTTCTAAGGTAGGACATTGAAAGGCCAATAAATCAGACATTAAATACAAAACACCATTGAGAATCTGAGAGCTCTGATTCATTATGGAGATTATGAAATGAATGAAGCCACGGAAACTAACTGCCAGCCTCTGTGTCTATAAATTCTGTCTGATCACTTCTCCACACCTCTAGTGGCTCATAGTCTGATCCAACACCACTTCTGTCCCTCCAGCTGTTTGGTCTAATGTTCATAAATTGTCACTGTGCCAGATGAACATTCAAGCAGAGTTAAAACACAGTGTTTCCTATGATTATGCACACGTTCAGATGTTTCCCTGTGGAGGGTGAATGTATAATCCTCCCTGCTGATCTCCAGAGGAGATGAGGAAGTGTAGCTACTTGTACTTTCAGCCCCCGTCATGGAGTCTAGATATCTATTTTCTTAGGAAGTGGTGGTATACAGTTATTAGAGATCCTATTCTACAGATTGTATAATTCTCTACAGGTATTGGATTTATATACACTGGATTTTCCTTGGAAAATACGTAAGAGTCTTCTGTTGGATAATTACTGTAGTGATTAATATGCGCATAACCCGAAATGATGAATATGATCATTTTGTTAGAGAGCATAAAGAGTGGGGTGTTTCAATGGAAAAACATCATGTGGTCTGATGAGCTCAGATTTTTTCTTTTTTTTTTTTGTGTCTGCATTTATTCTCATCGTTTACCACCACAGAAAGGGTGATAACATTATATGAGATTGATGCATATTTTATTCTTGCAGCCAAATGTTTTAATAATTAGTGTGTGACTGTCACCAGCCCTCCCTGGGAACTAAACTGTCGTTCTTTGTTGGATTTTCCTTTAAGAGCCAGAGAGGACAGTGTTACACCACAGTGAGTTAGTTTAGACAGTATAGATAGATAGATAGATAGATAGATAGATAGATAGATAGGAGGGATATGACAAGCAGTGCTAATTAGGATGCAGGAGTGATGCAGACTGTATTAATCCCAACACCAACTGACACTAGTTCCAATAACCAAAGACAGACAAAACCAAAAATATCCAGGTTGACCTGTTCCAGAGTGATTTGTGCGTTAGGGTTAGGAGAGAGACAGCTGAAGTAATTACCCATCATGCCCAGTGCCTACAGTAAAACCCTGTGGGGGCAGTGTTATGATCCGGGGTTGGTTCAGTTGATCAGGTTCAGCTACATTAAATGTCCAAATGATCATGGCAATAAATGTACGTGGTATAATAAAAGATATAGGTGTTTTTTTTTATCTTAATCTAAAACAAAGTATTAGTGTGTGGCACTTTTTTTTGCTACTTTGTGATCATATGGTCTCTCAAACTGAATTTCAAAAAATCACCATAAATAATGTGGCTCACCTTTAACCAGATACCCACAGCGGAGACGTGTCCTCGACACAGTCTCTACACTTTACCTCCTATTTCTGTAATAAGCACTAAAGGAACAGGCCTGATGGGTGTGACAGGACAATTTGTGTGTCAATGATGAAGAAACCAGAGGAGAAAGAGAGACTGGCCAGGAAGTAATGTAGACAAAAGACAAGGGCACAAAGAGATGTTGTCTTCCCTCTGACTATTTGACAAACCTGTCATCACTGTCTATTGTTAGAGAGATGTATAGAATAAAACATCAATAATAACATGAAAAGAACATAAATAACTCAAAGGGACACTTGCATAAGAAAACCTCAATCTGAACCATGAAAAAGAATGCAAAAGAAGCACGAAAGAAAATGGATTTGTAGATGGTGTGAAGAATATTGTTAAATTCAGTTTTATTAATATAGCACAAAATCACAGCAGATTTAGACTCAAGCTGTTATAATACTACCGAGAAAAAGACAAAAAAAAAAAAGCCTTGTGAGCAAGCGCTTGGCAAGAGAGTCAAGGAAAACTACTTTAACTGTTGTGACATTTAAGAGACAAATCAGCTAATCAAGACAATTACTGGGACTAGTGCTGCACAATTTAATCTAATCACAATGTCAGCCCGTCGAAGTATATAACTGTAAAAGGCTGCAATTTAATTAAATGCAAAAGGCGCCACATGCAGGCGTGAACGGGCAAACTCACTGGCTCAGCCCCAATCTTCACCCTATGGCCTGACCGCTAAATGCTCACAGACTTAAGTGATGTCGCCCGGTAAGCTGTTGAGTGTGAGACACTGTGGGTAATCAAAATGGCATAAAGAGAAATAGAACAGCACTTCTCAAGTTTGTACAATTTGCCTGAGCTAGTGTGTTTATGTCAAGTTTGTGAAGGCGTGCGTACATTGCTGAGAACTGGTCATTTCTTGATATTAGTGAAGTGAATTTCCAAGCTTAAGACACCACATCCATGATAAACGCCTCTAGATGGATCGCAAAAGAAAAGAACTGAGGTTGGTTCGTCCATAAAAACCCAAAACACACACACCCAAGTCACACAGTGCCTTTGTTTAGCTCCTTACAACTTCAACAATGTACAACATTAACTTAGAAAAGAGTCACTTATAGCAACAAACAACCAAGTTCAGCACAACCAACACCAACATAAACGGTGAAAATGGTAGAAAATGAAACGATGAATACACAAGGTATGTAACAGCATGAGCCATCTAATGTTAAATGTTTTTTATGTCTTAAATCCTTGCTAATATTGATCGTGTCTGTACATATATTCATCTTTTATTATGTTATTTAAACAGATTGATCTTGTATTTCCACTCACCAAATATAAAGAAAAAGGACAGATTTTACTCAGCATTGGGGGCATAATAATCCTTTATTATTCACACAATTTTCACGATGACACAGTCTGTATTTTTCTAATTGCTATCACACTCTTTCCCAACAGCATTTACCAATGTCCATTGTCATCGCTCTGAATCCAAAGGCAACGTGACCACTGGACATTGATATCTGCCTCTGGTTACATCATTGACACTGACCACTGTAGAATCAGTATCTGCTTCGACATAATAGAGACAATCAGACAGGTTTTGACCCCTGTGCTGCTGAAAAGTGAGTGTGATCTACCCTAATGAATGTGTGGGTCTTGGTTGTATCTATATATGGATGTATCGTCCTGTCATCTGTATGAATGAGGAAATGAGGCAGCCAATCAAAGAGCTCCATTCAGACAGCAGGAGGGAGGAAACTAGAAACACAAGGTTTGTTGAAGAAAACCTGCAGGTGAAGCAGGTTAGGTTCACAAACTGAGAACTGACTCCTCTTAACCCGTAAAGACCCAGTGCTACTTTTGTGGCAGTTCTCAAATGAATGTTTCTCTGTAATTAACATTTGATTGATCAGTTTTTATTATAATATTTTTGTCAGTATTTTGCATTTTTAAGTGAACATGAGGTATTTTCCTATATTTAATGTACTGTGATCATGTAGCTGTTCATAAAAGCTCAGAATTAAGTTGAGGGTTATTTATATCAAAGCAGAAAATTTAAGAAAAAACATTTATAGTAAAATACATTATTAACTGAACATAAACCAAGCGTGTCCACCCACTGTCATTGATCCAACTCTGTGGGTTGTATTGTTGAATTAATGTTGTAGAAGATGACAGTGTTTCCATGTTCACTACAGAGTCTCTGAACGTCCAAGTGGGTCATATCTCATGACCATGAAATGATGAATAACTGTATTTTACACCAATTATTTACATGTATTGATAGGATTAATAGATCAACAGTTATTTATCTTTTTATATCAATACATGATTTTTGTTGCCAGTAGATTCTTGGGTCTTTATGGGTTAAACTGACCTCATCTGAACTCAACCCTGACTTTCCATCATTTCAGCTTTAACACATTCTGTCTTTATGCTGCGTCTGCTTTCTCACTAATAATAAGCTTGTTTGCTTGTTTAATCTTTTTATGCTTCAGGGTTTTCCCAGTAAACATATGTTTAATGTCACAATGTCATGAACTGTGGGTAATTACCTCAGGCAAAGTATACAGAGCTACAGAGTTATGAAAGCTGTGTGAAACAGATTTAAAATGTTTGTAAGAGTGCCCCAGTGCCCTGGATTTGACAGTAGAATATGTCTGAAAACGAGTGTGGACATTCTTCATTGTCTCCATGTTTGCAATCTGTCCATTTTACACTCATATAATTAAGCGATGTATTGGAGTGCAGTGAGGCTTACGTTGCTACAGTCAAACAGCTCCGGCATGTAGAGATATTTTCATATTTCAGTGACATTAGGCAGAAAGAGCTGCTGTGCATGCAAATGAAACTAATCACCATACAGAAACTAAACTAAGCACTACCATCGCCCTAAACAGCAGAAGTAAGAAGCATATTTGTCAAACTCTAGAAACAGTAATGATCAGAACCTTCTATATCCAATATTCTGTAGCTGTTGACATTGATAACCGTTCATTTCACAGGTGTTTAGATGAAAATGACCAAACTGGGAATCTCTCAAGCTAATTATGTTGAAGTAGTTCAGTTTAGTGCAGCAGCTGGAAATGTCAAAAAATGTGCCAAAATTGCACATTCAAACCAAAATGGATGTCTTTTTGTTGGGTTCAGACTATGTTTCCAGGATGCTTCTTTGAACATTTGGACCTGATGTCAACCAAATTTAGCGCATCCAGTCGAAGAGCATAAATCCAATCCAATCCACTCTATTTATATAGCACATTTAAAAAACACAAGGTTGCCAAAGTGCTGTGTGATGCAGAAGATACACAAAGCAAAAAAGACACTAGAAGACAGAACCAAGACCACACCATCCTCATGCTGGGTTAAATGCCAAGGACTAAAAGTGACCTTAAAGCCGACA
This sequence comes from Maxillicosta whitleyi, assembly GCA_029822895.1. Taxonomy (NCBI): domain Eukaryota; kingdom Metazoa; phylum Chordata; class Actinopteri; order Perciformes; family Neosebastidae; genus Maxillicosta; species Maxillicosta whitleyi. The sequence continues at coordinate 11,255 of JAPSES010065285.1, read as the reverse complement.
CTTAAAATATTCCAGAGAAGGAGCCGTTTTGACATGGGTGTGTAACTCATTCCAAAGTTTAGATTCCAACACCGAAAAAGCTCAGACACGTCTACTTTTTAGCCTTGTTTCCAGCATGTCAAGGACAAGGTGATCTGCGGACCTCAGTACCCTAGAGGGAGTATACCACTCTGAGGTTAGAGACGTACTGAGGTGCCAAGCCAATAAGGGATTTAAAAACAAATGGCAAAATTTAAAAAAAAGATCCTAAAATCAACAGGCAGCCAATGAAGAGAAGCCAGAATAGGGATGATGTGCTCATATTTACTCACACCAGATAGAAGTCGAGTAGCTGCATATTGGACTAACTGTAGGCATGCAAGGGACATGTGGTTGATTCCAGCATACACTGCATTACAGTAGGATACCTGATAATAATATATACAAAAACATATATTTAATAGACCAGATCCCTATACACATCCATTCACTGTATAAAACTCCAATTTGCACTTTGTACATATTACAATATTAATCCACTCTACATCTCAACCCATTGTTGGCCAAGTCTCTAGTCGAATGTTCGCTTACATTAGGTTTATGTTTGAGTGTGTTTGGGTTTATTGTTTAAATTGTACGTCGTGAGCAAAGGAAAACCGAAGCCAAATTCTTTGTATGTGTGCACATACTGTACTTGGTCATTATAGCTGATTTTTATTCTAATTAATCATAAAAGCATGAATCACAGATAGGACTGATTTAATTTTAGATAAAAGTCGTAAATGATTAAAAAAAAACCCAAACTGGCATAACTACATAATTTATCTGTTTACTGAGTTGAAATTAAGTATCCGTTTTAAAATCAAGATTGGTGACAACCGATTTAGCAAATGGACCCAGATCCAGAGGAGAGACATCAAGGGTCTGACCAAAGAAGTTAAGAGCCATCCAGTCCTTGATATCTTTAAGGCAGTTTATTAAAGGTATCAGGGAACCATGACTTCCCGGTTTTAAGGACATATAGACTTGTTAGTCTTCAGTATACACATGATAAGAAACTCCATGCTTTTGAAGAATTTTCCGAAGTGGGAAGAGGTAGAGTGTAAAGAGAATGGGGCCGAGAATTGAGCTCTGGGGGACCCCACAGAAAGACGCGTTGGGAATCAGAGCTGGGCACAGTATTCAGCAATTTCGAACAGTATCACTTTGACTTCTTCCCATGTAAATGTGTTTAGATGAAACTGTCTGAATTTTAAGTCTCAAGCTGATTCTCTATGAGAGCTTCATTAAAACTTAAACAGCTGGAATTAGCACAAATGGGGCAAAAATTGCATATTCAAACCAAAACAGTGCATTTTCTTACTAGAATGTGGATCCAAGGGCTTGTTTTGCAAGTCTGGTCTGGTCCCGATGCATTTTCCGACAGAATCTATTGGTCAAAATAAATCTTTAATACAGAGGCTTAACGTGAAAACTTCCAGGCGGTGGTATTGAGCCGTCTTGGCACACTTATGCTATGCAGAGCTTTGTGAGGTTTCGAGTATCTTCACTTGCATGTGAAGAATAATCCTTACATTTTCAAGAGGGCCTTAACACTGGTCAGTGCTCAGGCTCTAATACATTTTTTAACAGGACTGTAATCAAGAGGTGACAGGAAATGACAGTGGTACAAAAGAAAATGGGATTCATTTCCACTTTTCTTATGTCTGTTTTCCTCATGAATGTTTTATCACCCGCTGAAGCTAATACTCAGAGGAAGGACAGCAGCTCTCAAAAGTACATCTAAAAGGAGAAACAGGATGTAACGCATAAAATCAAACTTTTGTTTAATTTGCAGATGTGTCCTTAATTTGGTGTTGTGTCCATATGTTCACCTGACAAAGAATGTTGTTTAATCCGCTGTAAAGAAATGCTCTGCAGGAGGATTGACTGTATGAGGATCAGGTTCAGGTGCTTCAGTTTAAAGTAGCAGCCGCATAATGATGGTCGTTCATCAGCTAAATTTGCAGATTAAGTTTGCAGCTCTGAGATCCCAGCAGCTGAAAAACGCACTAAAACCTAATAAAAGTAACGTTTAAAGAGAACGACGAGCGTGTGATTGATTGACTTGCAGAATAGAAACGGCAGCATTTCCGGCTCTTTATGATGTTTTCTTCATTATAGCATTATGACTCCCCAGCCAACAAAGCCGCAGATGTAAATCCATTACGAGCATCAGAAAACACATTTACCACTAATATGCTGGTTCTGATAAGGCCATAAATCTGCAGACAACAATGAGAGCAGAATAACACCTCGGTGTCTGTTTATTTATCCTGCAAGTCTTTATCTGCTGGTGGTGAGAGCTGTGCATTTTACCCTTTATTTCAGGAATTTTTCTATGATACTGTGGTTTCTACTGCAGTGACTTCATGCCAACACTTTTGCATATATTCACTTGAACCTACGTATAAACTGATTACATTTTGTTAAACAGAAGTCAAGGCTGCTGTAACCACAAAAAGCACATTTTGGCCATAACTCAAGAACATATACAATAGATATAAAAATAAATTGCATTTTATATCCTTAAGTCAAAAGTCAACTTCACTGTAACAATGTTCTGGATATAAACCGACACTTAAAACTGCTGTATTTTTTTAATTTTTTTTTTGTATCATTGAGCAATGGCCTTTCAGAATAATGTAATCCATATGATCTGAGAGGACGTGAGACATCTGCATCTACTTCTTCCCTGTGTTTTCAGGTTGTAGAAAATCTACGGCATGACATAGGACTTTGATCTATCATAGATGTATGGTTTTCAGGTAGAAGCGGCTAAATATGTGACTGACTGATTCATACGTGACCCTGATGTTACTCCGCTGCTGTGCTTTGAGTCTCAACATTTAACAACCAGACGCTGGTTAATATGATGATACTGTAATACCACACACACAGAGTACTACAGACTACTACAGAGTACTACAGACTACTACAGACTACTACAGACTACTACAGACTACTACAGACTACTAAAGAGTACTACAGACTACTACAGACTACTACAGAGTACTACAGACTACTACAGACTACTACAGAGTACTACAGACTACTACAGACTACTACAGACTACTACAGAGTACTACAGAGTACTACAGACTACTACAGAGTACTACAGACTACTACAGACTACTACAGACTACTACAGAGTACTACAGACTACTACAGAGTACTACAGAGTACTACAGACTACTACAGACTACTACAGACTACTACAGAGTACTACAGAGTACTACATGGTGGTGGCTCTCATTCTTTTCCTTTAATGTACCAGAGTTAAGAATACAATGATATGCACCACATCCACACAGTATCACCCTGAAGTAATGACAAGGTCTAGGTCATGCTTTTCATATTTTACTGTTCAAGTACATATAGAGCTTTGGAAAACTATTCTGACATGGTTAAAGTTAAGCTCTTTTTACTAAAATATCAGTGTGGAAACTGCAATTTTGTTGTATGTTGACTTTTAGTTCACCTACTCCATCCATCTTACGTTACAAACACAAAAGCTCAGAAAAATGTCTTTGCTTTAACATAAAAAGTACTTCAGGTTATCTATTTTTTATTGTCAGTCTTTTGAAGCTACAGAAGGAAGGTGTGTTTTCAGACTCTATCATTTTTTTCCTGCTGATTTCTACTCCTGCAGCTTCAACCGTTTCCCAGAGGATACTTACTGATTTATTCAGAATCTCTTGTTGTTTGAAATTTTTTTTTAGATATTTTATAAGGTGGTGATAATTTAATGATTTGTTGCATGACTGTTGTTGTAAAACATTTAAATATTTATTTAAAATACAAAGTCAGAGGTTATAAACGGTTGCCCATAAAGTTGGAATACATTTTTTCTCTCTTCCCATGAAATGATTGTGTGAATGGGATTTAACTGTAACTGGGACTTGGTATGTAATCATTGCACCTGGTCAAAGGTCATTGCTGATGTGTACAAAGAGGAATAAAACAGGAATGTATGTGAAAGCAAACTTATTCCAACTTTATGGACGATAGTGTATAAATAAGTAATGCTTGTAAGATCAGACAGGGTGAGGCATCCTGCTTCATACCTCATCTCTAAACTGATAAAGCAGACTCCAGATCATGTGTGTGCATCAGCAGGTGAAGCTTCTGCACAAAGAGACAATGATCGAGGCAAAGGGTCAATTAGTTGCTATGGCAACAGCCAGTCGATTGGCCGTAAGCTTGTTAAGTCTGATATTAAGTGAGTCTGTTTGTGTGCTGCTCTCTGTTTCATCCAACTGATAAAAAGAAAAAAAAAAAAAAATCTTTTTTTCCAGCGTCTTTTCATCTTTTTAGTTCCATCAGAAACTAAAATGATCAGTTTTGTCTTTAGAGATCACAGACCAAAAGCTGCATCATTTTTCCATCCTGCAGGTTCAAAATCCTTTACACACTCAACTGATTTCAAAGCTCGAATTATCTGCTTTTTATTAATATTTCAGAAGGTTTCTTATCTGAGGATTTAGTGTAAATTCCATGTTGCAGCTCAATATTAACACTGCTGTTAATCCATCAGGCTGGTTGAATAAGCATAAGTTTTGGAAAAAACATTGAATAGTTGCTGGTGAGTAGGAGGATTAGTAGTGTCGTGTCTTGTGGATCTGCAGCTATTATTTTAAAATTAATTAATTATTTTGTTAAGTAAAAAGTAAATAAATGATACTTCCTGTTGCATCTGAGAAATAAGTGACTGTTTTAGCTTTTGCACAATGGATTGAATAACATTCAAGTTTTAACAAGTATCTTATTTCCTCACGTCTCTGTTATTAAAGTTTGGTTGTTTTTTGTTTTTTTTGGGGGGTGGTGGTGTTGTTTTGTTTTTTTGTTTGTTTTTTTTGGGGTTTTTTTTTGCTCTTTTTTTTGTCTGCCTGAGGTCTGGTGTATGGAGAGTATCATAGGTAGAGGGGTGCTTGACAGCGTCTGTTTTCTCTCTGTGACAATAGATCCTAAAATAGAAATGTCTGTGTTCCCACTGCCGAGCTTCAGCACCATGGACAGCTCCGACAGCAGCAGGGACGTACAGTAAGACCAACACAGAGAATATGGCAACTATTTCCAAAGCTGAAGGGAATTACGAAGTATTTTAAATGTTTGCACATTATTTCAGCGTATGTAGTACATATAGTATGTACATATAAATTTAGTAAATGTGTGGCAGCCTCACATTTCAGTTTAACTTGGGATATCCATTTGAATTTAAAGTTTCAACAAATACTGTAGTCTATTCCTGGACTTGTCAGTCACATTTGCTCAGAGTTTTATCTAAATATTGTTTCTACATTTAAACAAAAATCAGTTTGAACTGGTTTGATTAAAATGGCCTGGATATTCTATAATTTTGGGATACATTTATTTCAAATTCCCAAATCTTTTTTGAGGTTAAGTCTCTGTTACCCTCTGCATGTTATAAAAATATAATTTGTGAAGTGTAAATGGAGCCATCTTCATTGTCCTGTCAATTTTATGACCTTTTCATGGTTAGAAATTCAGGAGAAGTAAAGTAGATACAGGCAGCGTTTATCCTTCCACCTCTCTCAGCTGTACAGTTTTGTTGCTGTGAAGCTGCTTTGTCTTCTTTTGTCTGGGACGTTTTCCCTCTTTGGTGTATCCAGCCGTGAAACTGGAGCAGCCAACTTTACCTGCTTACCTGATCAAGTGTTTCACAACAACATCCAGGGCAGCATAAACCGGCGTCTGATTCCTTTGGCACAGTGTTGCCAGCGAACTGCCGTCACATCAGCGCTGAAGACGCACGTGCAGGGACACATTGGATTACAAGTCGGCTGTAGTTTGACAGATGATCAGATGTGTTATGTCATAGACTAAAGGTCTGACATTGAATGTGTTCTACGGTGCCAAAGTAAAAAAAAAAAAAAAAAAAAAAAAGAGAGAGAAGAGGCTAAATGCAACAAAATCATGAGGAAAATAAGACCCAGCATTTCATCTGGATTTCATATTATCTTTGAGCTTATTGTTTATTGTCCACATGAATATGTTTTTATTTTTAAAAAAAAAGTATTTTAACATGAAAATAATCTCTATCCATTCTCACACACCTGAAACGCATATCGTTTGACCATTTGTGTACACTGAGCATGTGCTGAAATAAACACGAAGCAGGACAGATACTTGAGCTGTTTATTTACAGAAAAGATGACAGAGTCAGAACAGGGGTTGTGAAAAGTACAGGCAGAGATTCATTTCCTTGAACCTACGATGTTCAAAGTGCATGTGGTGTATTTACAAACTAAACTGTTCATCAGTGTTTGTAGGAATTCAATTTCCTCAAACATGTTTTAAAGCAAATAGCACATGACCTGAGTATCTCAGAATTTTGTGCTGTAAACATGACATAGTCCAAAGTTTGTATGATGTTATAGAACAATGCATTTTTTTCATGATTGATTCTGGCTACATACATGTAACACATGGACCTGATGCTGCACTTTTACATCATCTACATGGGTCATTAAGTTCCTATGTTTTCTTTTTAATGAAGCTACAAATATATTGGTGCTTCTATGAAACTGGGCTCATTTTGGTACCTGGCACTGCCAGCTTTTTAGGTGAAATAATCAATGAGAAATTTAGACATATTTCCCCCTAATGATGACCTCAGATGAATTTAAAAAAAATTATACTCTTACTCTGAGCCATCCCAAAATTAATGATTTCTTTCATACAATATTGAAATGATCTTATATATCGCTACAAATAAAGACACTGTGCTAAATTTGAGAATTGTAGTGTTTTTTCTAATTCAGAAAGGCAGGTTTTTCATGAATGTAAGTCTCATTCCAGGTTTCGTGTGTAACACATAGTGTCCACTGGTGTTCCATGTAGATCCTGCCCATCTAAACACATAAATTGTGAGTGATTTTGCAACAGTGGTCATTTTTGTGAGACACTCTGCCTTGCATACCTAATTTGATTCCCAAAATGCACCTATGAGAGAATAAAAAGATATTTGAAAAAAAGAGTAGCGTAACTTTTGCGTCCTTTTTACCATGTTACATGCCGATTTTTGTATGGAAATAATATAAAGATGTGTTTTATCTGAAAAATGGTTTCTCTTTTATTTCAGTAAATATTTATTTTAAAATAGACCCATAATGCTATATAACATTAGTCTACATTTGGTTTGAATTTTCAGTCCCTCTGTCCTGTTCTGGGGACCAGTTTCATAGAAGCACTCATATGGGAAATGACATTCTTAACCACAGTTTGGAGCCTTCATCCCTTTTATCCTGAGCTGAAGAAGACTGACACAGCAGGTTAAATCATTGCAAAATTCTAAAGTTTAAACTAAAAATACAAGTGACTTTTTTTCACACCTTTCCACCTCTGCACCACATATTATATCTGGCATTAGCTTGTAGTTGTTTTGTAACTTTATCCAGTCCTAAAACAAAAGTCAAACCTACAACGTACATGTGCTGCAGGTGTCACTGCTGTAAAGGACACATTCTGCAGAACATCTGCCCTAGAAACAGTCTGTATTTACAAAAATGCCTCATGTTCATTTGTGTTAAATAGACAATATTTTATCTTAACTTGTTTTTTGTTTTTGTTGCTATTTTGATTAAAAGTAAAATCTAAGAGTCAAGTTATTTTTTTAAAATTCATCACAAAATGCAACAAAACTCAGATTTTAAAGATGTTGACTTTTTTTCAAGGAATCATCCCATAATGTAACGTGAAAAATATTCCGATTTTCAGGAAGAGTAAAATAAAACCATCACCAGAAGCTGTTCTTCTTTTGTCTCAGAGCTCAACAGTCAGTGACAGAATAAAAAGCCTCAGCAGCAGCTGCTTTTGTATTTTTAGCTTCATTCAGACGGTGGAGCCTCTGCAAGATAAACATCACACACACGAACGCACACATGTTATGTTTCCATGTCTTTAGGGGACGTTGCATGAATTAATTTACTGGAGATTTTCCTCAACTACAACATGACCAGACCTCACCCACTAATTCTAACCTTACAACGGGTTTTAACCTGCTTATTTTAATTAATTATTTTTTATTGATTATTATTATTTATGAGAGCCTGAACTGTCCCCATAAGTCCCAACAAATGGTTGTGTAAATGGATGTACATCTACTTATTGTCAGTAATATATGAACTCACACACACACACACACACACACACACACACACACACACACACACACACACACACACACACACACACACACACACACAATTCAACAATATGTGTTACTGGCCATATGGTAAACAGGAGTCTCTCTCTCTCTCTCTCTCTCTCTGGAGTCTGAAAACTAACACTGATCCTGTGTTTCTCTGCTCAGTGGTAATGAAAACTATAATTATGATTATTGACATTTCATTTCATGTGAAAATAAAAATACAAAACATAAAACCAGCAACAAAACAAAAATAAAAACTGCTGAAATGTGTAAAAGAAGCTGTTCATTTTGAAGATAATTTTAGGTTTAGGGATAGATTTTGAGACAAGACAACATTTTTCTTTTCTTTTTTTGTTTTATCTCCAAAGAAGAAAATAATTACCAAAGATGGAAATAATTTAGTGAAAATGCTTAAACAGCAGTTAATCTTTAATGTGTTTGACCTCATGTTTTCTGGACTCAACCTGTTTTCAGTCTGTTTTAGTGAAGTCTAAACATATATTTTGTGTCACTGTTCATAACTCAGAGTTGTTTAGTTGATCCATGACATGGAGCATCTGCCATGAAATATCAGATTTTAACATTTAAGTGACAACAAAAAGGAAGTGTGGTGGCGAGGGTTCCTGTTTCAAACCAAAATACATGATTTTCTAACTAAAGACAGGGTTAGTGTTAAGATTGTGGTCTTTAGGCGTAACCGTCATGGTGTTGGGCTCTTCAAAGGGAGACCACAGGCTGATCTGTACAGCTGGAGTCCTGGCAGAACTGTCTCATTTCACAGAATAAAACACTGTATTGACCTCTGTGATGATCTTTAATACCATATCCATAGCAAACAGCAAACTACAATGTCACTAACATTAACAAAATGATCATTTAGTCAAACAAGAGAGAGGTTCGAGGTGTTACGACAGATCTACAGTCTGTTATAAACCAACCATTAACCAAACACGTGCATTTTTATAACCTTTTTTTTTTTTTTTTTTTTTTAAATTTATAATTAAATCCAAAGATAAAAATAACCAAAGTCACTAAACGCATATCTTATCTCTCCCATCTGGGATAAGAAATCCACAAATGTTGTAAACCTTAGGAGTATGTGTGGTGACATCAGAAGGCTGATACGATTTGCTCGGAGTGAAGCATGTGATCAAAACCTCAGCTTATTAACTGTAGGTTAACCATTATGTTGCTATGTTAACAACCTGTTACTTTGGCATCTTTTGTCTTCAGTCCACATTATCTTTGACGTGGTTTCTTTTATCCGTAGTTGTTTCAATACTGTGTTTTGTAACCATGACAACGAGGGTCCTCTTACCTCAACAAAGAACTCATGTAAGCCCATGATCCCTCAGTAAACCACCGGCACTAACCATAGCATTGTCACACCTCGTATAGTTCGTTAGCTAATTAGCTGAACCTGAATATATGATCATCAGTGGATTTATATCTTCCCTGATGACGCAGACATATTCCAAGATGATAAAACCATAATAATACCAAGATCCATCAAGTTCAGATTGTGAAAGAGTGTTCCAGGGAGCATGAGGCATCGTTTTCACACATGGGTTGTCCACCAGTTCAGACCTGATCCACACTGAGCAGCTTTGGGACGTGATGGAAACACCTTTGCACGCAGTCCAATTCTCCATCATCAATACAAGATATTGGTGAAAAAATTATGTGAATGTGCATAGAAATAAATGTCATAACATGCAATGTGACATTATATAAGCTGTTTGGTGTGCTATATATACTTGGATATTCTCTATTAATATTAATAACTCCACATGTCCATATTTTTCATCTAGGATTTAATTGTGAATAAGCAGATTTGTTTACTATTAGGCTTTTTTTTTTCATCTTCTTTGCTTTAATTTTTACTTTATGGCTTTACTTTACTTTTTTTTTGTTCTGTGACTACTATTTTATATTACTATCATCAACTATGTCATGTAGCACCAGGGAGGGAGGATGGGGGGTGGGAAGAATGGGACATGCTTAATGCTTTTGAAATTAAATATTTAAAAAAAAAAAAGTGATCCAATCAGGTCTTGTGCGTATTATGCAGTGTATGTCTCTAAATGTGATTTGAGTATAACTTCAACTCATCTGCAACATGGGTTTTGTGTCATAAAAGGTAGATTTTGGTATGAAATAGTGGTAAAAACATGATCCCATGTTAATTCAATCAAAATGAATACTGTTCCACTGAACTTGTGTATACCAGGTAAAACACTTCTGATCAACAATAATAATGGATTAGATTTCTATAGTGCGTTTTAACTCACCTAAAGCACTTTACATTATTGATCCTTTATTAATTTGCTCTGACATTCTCCCTCTGGTGGTGGTAAACTACAGCTGCCCTGGGGCAGGCTGATGGGGGTGTGGCTGCCCCTCTGACCACCACCAAACATTCATACACCAGTGTGAGTGAAACCGGACGCAAAGAGGGTGAAGTGATTTGCCCAAGGACACAATGGACCGACTAGGATACAACGGAATTCAAACTTTCAACCCATTGGCTATTGGATGACCAACTAGGCCATGGCCACCCCACAACAACAACAACTAAACAACAACAACTAAAAATGCTGAATATGTTTTCTATCGATGCAAACTGACCTTCAGATAAGTTGGTGAAAAACCTCACATTTATCATCAGATTTTATAAAGAAACATCACATTTGACTGGTTCGACCAGTAGCTACGTCTTTAAAAGTTGTAGTGGAGTTTTGTTTTTATGATTCGTGATGTAAACAGTTTCCAGTCAGCTGATGGCTCATCCTCAGCACTGATGACTGTTAACGGTTATTATATCACGGCGACAGTTGTGTGTGTGTGTGTGTGTGTGCGTGTGTGTGTGTGTGTGTGTGTGTGTGTGCGTGCGCGTTATATAAGCCATTTGTCCTGAGGGTAATTACAGCAGGTGTGCAGTTGAGGAGAAACTCACCTTGTTTGTACTTAACAGCAGGATACACTGTGGCGCACGCACACACACACACACACACACACACACACACACACACACACACACACACACACACACACACACACACAC
>JAPSES010065274.1:0-11182 GCA_029822895.1 Maxillicosta whitleyi | reverse complement strand
AAAACGCTGACAGATAATGAAACGCCACCGATTTTCACATGCAGGGATAATTTTTTTTTGTGGTAGACTTCCAGCGATCATAGAAATAGTTGAAAGCTGAGCCATTTCTATCCTTTTAATATCAAATAGATTAAGTACTAAAAGTACCAGCAGGTTGAATAAGTGTGATTGAGCAGACTAGAGAAAATAGGGCTTTGGTTTCAAGTATATGTGGAGGCTACTCTCAAATATGTGGTTTTTAATGCATTTAACAGCAGTTGATAATGACACTATGACAAAATTACATATTTTTTTTACCTCATCAAGTTTGTAAAATTTGTAGATTCAAACATTTTCATCATGTCATTTTACATTTTTCACTGTAAAATATAAAGAGAATTTTTAAATTGACATTTTATATATACAGTATATATAAAATTCTGTCATTATTTTACTCTTTCGTCCTTCCACACATCAAATATAGCTGAATGTGGCCCCTGAACTAAAATAAGTTTGACACCCCTGCAGTATGGGATATGAACATGGTAATTTGTTTTATTTAACAATATTCATAACCATGCCGATGCTAGGCCTCCTTCTTAGAAATAATTTTGGGCTATGTTTGGAGCTCCCTGGGTGTATTTTCAGAATGTCTGTGCATAGCCCCAGGGCTTTTCTATATTCACCGTCTACCCCGGCCACCTCCTGCCTCTGGAGGAAAGGCTGAAAAAGCACTGGTGACTGGGCCGGTTAAAAACAATAGAACGACAGGAGTATTGGTGTGACACACTGATTTTTTTGGTTAAGAAACCTAGAGATTACACGTATGGTGCACTGGCGCTGGGTTCCCTGCTGCTGTGTATGTGAACAGACCCCTGCCTCACCTCAGAGTCTCTTAAAAATATTGTCTCACCCTGGAAACTCAGAAGATAGTAGCTGCATCTGATGCCTGTCACAGTCGTGATGTTCACAAACAACAAATTTCTGTTTTTTTTTTTTTCTTCTTTTAATTTTAGAAATGAGCCGAGCCGCTGTCTCCATGACAGCATCCTCCAGGCTGCACATCTTTTCAGTCCAAACCACCTCAGCATCCGCATCCTCCAGGGCATGTAAACAGTTCTAAAGTGTCTATGAAAACACAGTGTATAATTGCTTTATTTCTGATTGTGATTTCTGTATTGACAGATAAAATAAACGATTGGCTGTAGAGAAGAAAAGCAGCAGATAGTCGGTCGTTATCCTTGACACTAGTGGCATAGAAGCATTCAAATGATTTTTACTGAAAGAAAGCGTAAATATGATGAAACATTTAGTCAGTAAATTGTCAGAAAACGACTGTAGGGGATAATGTGTAAGAAAAGTCACATGAGTGTGAGGACGGCGCATTTGTTTTGGTGGTCGATGTTAAAAATCCCACTGGCCTTTAGTCTTAATCTGACTGTAAGTCAGTGTCATCAATCAACAGGCAGAAAGGATTCCCATCAAGCCTGCAAACGGGGACAACGTTAAAGAAGGGAGATGAAGATGACAGTTGCTCATCGATTTTTTTATTTTTTTTTTTAAATGTATTTTTTTTCCCGTGTGATTTTTTTTTTCTTCCCCTCATTAAGACCACACCAGAATCACAGATGACAACAGAGCGCAGACTGAGCCAGAAGAATTTTAGTTCAGTCACTCGCAGTATATTTATGCAAATGAAAAATGAACCAAGAGGGAACTTGTTGCTTCTGCTTTTTACTTCAAATGTGAGATGTAAAGGACAGGAGCTTAGGTGTTATAATGCCTTTTTTGTTTTGTTCTACTATTTTTTTAATAGATTAAACATTTAAAACATTTCCCTGTGGTCTACATAAACGGTAAATGCTACGTTTGGATCTGAATTCTTAATTAATTCAACTCCACAGGTCCATCTCCAAACCTTTTTTTTTTTTTTTTTTTTTGGGGCCCACCACCACCACCCCTCTTCGGAGGACAACTTTATTTTTAATTCAATTTATATACAGACAGTGATTACTCCAGACTGACCCACATCCATCCTATTACTAATATTTAGATTGATTACAAAGGACAAATAGGAGTAAGTAAATAAAAATAACTTAAATCAGTCTTGTGAACTATGAATAACAGAAAATTAGGGAAAATTAAACTAATTACAGAGGGACGTGGACAGACAGGGTGATGGACAGACATATATATAGACAATGGACAGGCAGACACTAACAGACAGACAAATCAATGGACAAACAGACAGGTACAGACAATAGACAGGGACAAGATGTTCAGACAAATAGATCAACAGGTGGATAATTTGACAGAAATATAGACAGATATCGATATCGTATTACTGAGTATTATTGTTTGTCTGTGAAAGGGAGGAGGTGGGGGGGGACCAAACCTATTTCTGAGTAATGACACCAGAAAAGTTGTTTTGATCTTCTCTTTTTATGAATACGGTTGTTGTTGGTACTGTTAATGGTCTATTGTGAGGGTCTTCTCCACCTCCTTCCCCTCCCCCCTTCACTCCCTCTCCCCTGTCTCTTCGTGTCAGGTCCAGCATCAAAATGCTTTTCAACAAAGCTCATAATAAAGTCATTACAATATCAAGGGAACCTCATACACTTCATGAAGTTTCCCTTGAAAACATTATTCTGCTTTTATGATGCTGGACAACACAAGTTGGGGGGGAGGGGGAGAGAGAGGTTGTTTTGAGTGCTGCCCCTTTAAATGCAAATAGGTCACTTCACACCCCACCCCCTCCACGTTGTTGAATGTGCTACTCTGTCCCATTTCTCCATACTGTGTGAAATGTTCGTCAGAAGTCTTGACCTTATATGTGCAAATGTCATGATGTAATTAATAGACATAATAAATTACGAAGGAATTAAGAGGTTGTAGAAATCCACTTGATTGGTCAGATCGCTTTGGAGCACCCGGAGGGTTCACATTCAAACATTTTTTACACTATTGGGTCCAAATACAAAAATGCATTAAAGACTAATAAAAGTAGGTTTAGCAAAATATGACCCCGTTTTTAAAATTTAAGAAAAAGAAATGAAGTAAATTGAGGTTTTCTCCATATTTTATCATTGTAAAATATTCAGTAAAACTATAAAGGCTTCAATCTATTTTGCTGTCTTTTTTTTTCTTTCCAAATGTTCAGTTTTCCCCATACATATTTGAAGAGTTTACAACAATCTACAAAACAAGACCAAATGTATTTGAATCCTGGCAACAGCCCACAACAACATTCAGCAGCGTTTGCACTATAAATATGAAACTTATGAAGATGATTTATGTTAGGTTAGGTTAGGTGTGCTTGCTCTTCTTGGTAAGAGATCATGTGTTTGGAAAGGTTCAGTCAAGGGTACTGTTGTAACTGGTTTAAACAGTGATTTCAGTTTGGAACTCTTCAAACACTGGCAACAGATGGAACAACGACTTAGACAGAGACCAATGTGCAGACATGATCAAACACAGCAGTCCCTGGGGTGCACAGCATTCTTTCTTTTCTGATGTTAGAGCAGCAGCACAGTTGAAGTATCACTCGAGGGGGGTTTAAAAAAAAAAAATTTAAAAAAAATTCCAGCCATCGCTCTCTCTGTTATCTTTGCCTGGTTTTTATTGGTCCAAGTGCAGTTTTGCTTTGGTCAGGTGCTAACAAATCTGGCTTGGAAGGGATACATCTGTCTGGTGTTTGGCAAAGTGGGTCTGGCTGTGAAACATTGAGTCAGCTAAAAGGTTTGAGCTCCGTCAGCACCCTGTGGTGCCTTTACAGTTTAATTCAGAGAGAAGAAACGGACTGGAAGCGAAAGCTGCAGCAACCTAGGACATGCAGTCGTTCATGCGTACTTTAACACACACAAAGGGACAAGTGTTGCACTTAACATGTTACATTCTGACAGCTATTAATAGCAACTGGTTACAGTTTACGACAGCAAATTATTCAACCATAAAGACAAACCTTAAGATGAGTAATTGCTGGTAGTGTCATATTTTTTTTATTCAGAATGACATATTGTTTTCGTTTGCACTATGCATACTTGTTGCCGGGTTCAAAGGAAGAAAAAAATAAAAGATTTATTGTTAGACTGATTCATTTGGGACTATCTTTAAATTAATCACCACTGGATAGAAATGCTGTGATCACCAAGTACATGAAAAGTCTTTATTATTTGTCAGTACATATTGTACTGAATTTGACCCCCTGCTTTTAAACCATCACTAGCAGAAGATGCAGGAACACACACACACTGCAGATGATGGTGATTAACCCTATAAGACTAAATGTATCCTATTTGATACATAGATGTTGAAGTCCTCTACATGATCAGTGTGATATTTGAATGTGTACAATTAGGTACTTGCAATACACAGATAATTCACCAGGGGGGAGGAATTTGTTCTCCAGAGGGCTTTCCAGTGACACAAGAAGATTGTCAATGAGACATGTTTATGTTGTCTTGTGTTTTTGTTAAATAATAATATTTAAGCTTGGAGACCCAATGTATCAAATATGATACAAAATTTAAAGTCAGGTCCAGGGAATTAAAGTGACAGTCCTTCTCCAGTGTTCTGGGTTGTGGCTGCCCCACATATACAGGGTGGGTGAAAAGTAAGTAGGCATTAAAAGTTGATAAACATCATATTCCTATTGCAAATTTTGCATTCTTTCACATATGTTGAACTTATAAGTGGTGTATTAGAATATCTTAATTTTCATTTCCAGAAAAATTCTTTCCATAACTGACTATTAAGTCCGTCATGACAATTTGCACACAACTCTTCACATACATTATCTGTAATGTAATTCAATACTGTGCAGGATATTGAACTGTTGTTTTTAACCATAGTAGTTTATTTGGTTTTGGAGCTGGAAGTGACCACATTTGGACAAAGGGTTCTGAATAGGAAGATCGCAAGGGGCCATCTGAGCCATCCTCGTGGGGTCATGGGTGAGCAAATGCTGAATATTGGCTTACTGGCTCTGAAAAACATCATAGAATTTAACCAATAGTTTGCATTAGAAGGTCATCTGATGGACCACAACTACAGTCTGTCCCAAAGTTTATTCAATGAACTGAAACTTGAAAACTCTGCCAATCAAATTTCCGCACAGCAGACATCCGAGCCCTCTATTTGACCTGAGATCTTATTACTGGAGGAAAAATTTATGATCGGCCATCAGAACATTTATTAGAGCGATTAAACAAAACAAATGAGGCCCGGATGATGAGTGAGGGTGAAAAAAGAAAGAGGGAAAAAAAATCTATCAGTATTTCCAGAGAGAAGTTCAACAAACTACTCTGGGACCTAGGACTTATCGCATTCAACTCCAGTGGCCGTCTTTGGTATTGCATACGTATCACCTCGTAATGATTCTTCACTCTTTCTTGACATGTTTTGCCAGATTGTTGGTAAAATACAGTCCTGGTGTTGCGCCTTTTTCTTCCCCTGAACTTTACACATATTTTTAAATGCACAAAAGGTATTTTTCATCCAAATTCTATGTGTTTGAGGTCTGGAAATGCAATGAACTGCTGGTATTGTGTTTATTGTATTATGGTATTGTGGCGAGTCTAACGTCACTTTGGCAGCTGTCACAAGGCATGCTGGGGGTTCATGTTAGCGTCTCGTTTTTAGGCTATTGGGTTTAAGTTGCTACGTGTTATTAATGTAATCGTCTAGTTTTGTCATGAAATGTTTGTTTGTGGAATGGGCTTGTTAGGCTACAAGGTAAAAACTACCAGTTTGATGCGCTGTAGATGTAGTGTCTCATGCTCGCAAAGGCAGCCGCAAGTTCCTATTGTCTTATGCTCAACAACCTCAGGCTGTAACATCCTCTCCTAATCCACAAGCCAGCAAAAGTGGTATGATATGGTGTGTTTATTGTTTTAATAATGCTTATGGTTGTTTGTGTTTATGAATGTATGACTGACTGGTGTAGTGCTACGGTGTTTCGGCATTACGTCGTTTGCAAAAAAAAGCATCACAATTAAACCAGGGTTCGTCATGTCTTAAACCATACAGACCCAGAACCAAAATCATCTACGGATCTAAAATGTTTAGTAACCTCTGAACTACTTAACTTATTAATATGTTGAAGTAATTGGTGAAAATTGAGCTTGTCATCAGGTATGACTGGTTTGGATGTTCAGAGGCTAAGTAGTTACCGTGGAAACACTGTTATCTTCCACAACATCGATTCACCAGTAAAACTCATGGAATCTGATAAATGACAGTGAATGTGGATGCTTGTATTTAAGATTGTTACTGATTTCTTTGTTGGAAAAACGTACTTTTTCTTCAGTTTTCTCCATTTTTGATATAATAACATACAGTATATATTTTAATCTGAGCTATTATGAACATCTACATCAGGGGTGTCAAACATGCGGCCCGGGGGCCCGCCAAAGGGTCCAATCCGGCCCACGGAATGAATTAGTGAAATAGAAAAATTATACTGAAGATATTAACTGTCAAAAATGTTAAAATAACTACAGGGCAATTTAATCTAAAGTGGATCAGATCAATAAAAAAATCATAACAAACTGTAAATGAAAACCACTTTTTTTTAATGTAAAAAGATAATTTACACAAAAATGTTTACATTTACAGACTACCCTTTTACAACAAATGTGAAAACCTGAACAAATATGAACCACAAACATCTCAAGAGAATTAAGTGTAATTGTATTAATATTCTACCTATTATTAAATATTTGGTGCATTTTAATGAACATGTGAAAATGAGAACAAGAGGACAAATAATGGCATAAATTGTAAAAATTGCACTAATTTCTTAATACATTTTGTTTTTGTTCGTGTTTTTCTCATGTTTTTAAAGGATAGTCTGTCGATGTAAACATTTTACTAATGCAATTTTACTTATTTCACACTAAAAAATAGAAATGACACATATAATCGTGGAGCTGATATCATTTATATATTATTATGTTATTATTTTAACGATCCGGCCCACTTCAAGTCATATTGGGCTGTATGTGGCCCCTGAACCGACATGAGTTTGACCCCCCTGATCTACATGATCAGTGAATTAAATATAAGAAAATACCTGATTTTCACTGAAAAAATAGAGCATGATATTGTAAAAAATTGTGAGAAATCACTTAAGAAAAGTTCAATATGGAGGAAAAAATTAGTTGGGAACTACCACAAAAATGGCCCTGGGTCTTTGAGTTAATTGTAATGCGTGCAGCCACCCACTTGTATGATACAGAAAATGACACACACACTTGTCAACATAAAAACAAGACCCAACTGACTCACGTGTAGTGCACATACGCCGTGTTGCCATTTTTAGCATTAAATTGTGTATCTGTCCTAGCATAATTTTGCACAAAGCATATGGAAACTGATTTGATTTCCTTCCTTGGCTGATGTGGTTGGATTCTGATGGTAGGTTGAAGTGAGTCATGCTAATATTATACCGTGCCCGTCCAATCCCTCTGCATGCACGCTCGCACAAACTGATACCCCACTTTTCCCCAAACATATGTCTGCATGAATTTGCAAGGAGCTTTTTGCCAGTGGCAGGGTTTCAATAACAAGCCACAGGCCCTCCACATGACGTACCCCCCCCTCTCATGCTTTTGTATTCTGTTGAGTTATATGCTTACTCATCCCTTGTATCTTCAGTGGAGCTTGTGTTTTATGTTCAGCTACAAATATGAGGAGGAATTTAAATGACTTCGCCAGCTGGTGCCGTTATTGTCATGGAGTTACAATGGCACGGGTTGAATCTGAGTGCATGCGGTTAATTTTATGCTGCGACTCGTTTTGTCTCTCGCCAGTCTAATGTGTGCTCACATTTATGCAAACAGGGCATGGAGAAATCGCCTGCTTCAGGCACTGGTTTATCAGCTTCTCTGGTCTGTGATCGTGATTGCTAATGAATTCTCCAAAAATCTGGCAGTTGTAAAGAGGCGTTTCTAGAAATCTGCACCAAGAGTATTAATGAAGTGTGGAATATTACATTCCACATCCTGCCTTGGTAACTTGAAACAAAACACGGGCTCTTATTGACGGGCGAAAGTCCCACTGGTGAACACATTACCAATTTATATAATGACTCTCAATATTCATTAAAACTAAACCCTGCATGAAAACATGCTTGGTGTTTTCTAAAGAGGCCTGCCACAAATTAAATGGCTGTTAACCACAATGCAGCTCCGCATCACCTTTCATTGAGTGCTTTGCCACCCTCTGTGGTCAAATCACTGGAGACCCATTACCTTGTTAAACCATACAGCGGCAGACAGCTGAGATGGCGAGTCACATGCTTCATAGACGTACAGAAAATTAAACTTGACAGGTACATGGAAAATAACATACTGTCTGCATGTGTGTGGTCTCTTTGCATCTCGGTGAAATGTAGTTCAGGTCAGAAGATTGCATTGCATACATTCTTGTCGTGAGTCGGTGCGTTCAAATTGGCTTGCCACATTATTTATTTATTTTTTTTATTTATATTTAAAGGTGGAATTCTATTACTATCTGCACTAGAAATCACTACCTTATTCTCCAAAGGTTTCATGTGAATCAGATGCTTCAAATAGCCTTCAAGCGTCATCTAAAATATTGGAGAATTTACTCCCATTCCTGTTTCCTGGGTCTCTTTGCACGAGTGTTATTTTTCAGCTCAGTACTCCAATTTCCTTGATGATTAAATTCAGAGCTTTGATGGTTATTTAAACAAAAATTATTTGGTGGGCTTTAAGACATGCTCTTACATTTTAGGATCATGATTTTAGTCCAACAGCCAAAATGGTCCGATGGACTATTAGTATCAGTTGTCCATCTATAAACAATTTCTTCTTAGAAAAGATAAATCAGAATGACTTCATATTTGTCATGGAATGTCTTTGGGGTAAATTCTACCAAGTTTGTTCAAAGAATTGGGAAATATTGATTTTAGAATTTTCTAAAGTCCCCATTGGTTTATAATGGGACACCTTTCAAAGTACTATAACTTGAAGTTTGAGTTGACAGTTGAAGATATTGATATAATTACTAATGACAATAGATTGGAAGACACACATGGACTTTAATTTGGTGCCATGACCTTTGACCTTGAAAGGTCAAACCTAAGGTCATCTATGTCCAGATTTCCTGAAGCGTCTTCTCCAAAGCAATCATCCAGAATCACTTGAAATTCTTAGTATGTTCAGTGGGGCAAAGGTGCACCTGGTTTATTTGAAAAAACATATATATATTATTTTAAGTGTATTTTAAAGTTTTTATTGGAGTATTCACTTGGTACATGTCAATCATACAGTGTTCCTTAATGTTAACAAACAGGGCTTATACAGGAATGAGAAGTATTCAAATTGCTATAAGGTGTGGAAGTGCTTAAAAAGGGGAAAAAAGATTAAGAAAATTAAAATGGATGAGGAAAATGGGTCAGCTGTTACCCTGTTGTCTGGCAGTCAGTTATATACGACCAGAATGGTTCCCAAACTGGGACTGTGGTCCCATCCCTGTTGTTAAACTTATGGCGCACACATTTATATGAAGCATGTCTTTATCATCATATTTACCCATTCTTTAAACTGCGGGGCTTTGGGGTTTTCCAGTGTTTAAGAATAACCGTAGCTGCCACTGAGAGTCCAACCATAATAACAGAAAATTCCCCATATGTTATGTTAGGAATCTGTCATTTTTCACCCAACAAACACAGCCTTAGACAGAGTGGTGATTTCTGAATTTTTAAGTTTTTAATATCCCCATTGGTTCATAATGGGAAAACTTTTCAATAGCTATAACTTCAAAACCATTGAAGATATTGATATAATTACTGTTGGCAATAGCAAGTCAGATATGGGCTTTCATTTGGTGCCATGACCTGTGACCTTGAAAGGTCAATTGAATGAATGTCAATTGATGTTTTTAAATATGCCGTTGGACTACAAGACCCTTGGCCCTATTTTTAACTTAATGGGTGATGCTTTTCTCCTTCATGATGCCATCCCTTTTCTGAAGTGGCCCATTCCCTCTGCAGCAAAACTCTACATCACATTGCTCAACTTCCATGGATGCTGCTCTTACGATTACAAGCCTCTCCTTGCTTCTTCCAAATAACAATGATCATAGTCAAATGTTCTACTTTTCTCTAATGTGACCAGAGAAAAAAAGTGTTTGTTGAAGACCTCAATCACAGGCCTTACATTAGAAGTTATTCATTATTCATCATAACACCAATTTCTCAAAGTATCTACGGTTTTAAAGACAGAATCATGTACACACTCGATGATCTCAAATTAAATGACAAGCAGCTAAAGTAAAAGTCTAAATAAAGTAATTGAATGAAGAGAGGGTTGATATGAAAAATAAAATGTGTGGAAATGTGAAAAACTGAGTTTGCATGCTTTTATATACATAAACATCTGACCTAATCTGTGTATTTTACATATAAACGATTGATCTAATGCTGCAGAGCTACAGTGACAAAGAATGGCTGTTTGAAATAGCTGTTAGAGTGTGAAGGGCATGAGGAGGAACCTACTTTAATAGATACTCTAGGACAAGGAACCACATGTTTAATTAGATCTGTATGAGAGGTTGGAGTCAGCAGGTCATGACACACAGGCTGATGGATGCCGGCCACCTGCAATAGAAGACGCCATAGAAATGACGTGAGACACACGGACACAGTCAATGAATACAGAGGTCAGAGTCGTAAATCTTGGCTTCAAGGAACATGGACCCAGTACACTGGAGGCCGGTCTAAAACAGGACCAAGTGCATTCACAGTGTTCCTAGCACATGGGCATATACAGCTCTGGAAAATATTTACATCACTGCAGTTTCCTCTATAATCTGCATGTCTGACAGGCATTTCATTCATGTCTAACAACACAAGCACATCTTCTTAAAGAGCTCCTTCCGCTAAAAAACACTGAGTAGCTCTATTTACAATGTGGTGGGTCACAACAAGCAGTATATGTACACAGCACTCTAAGACGTGAAATTCGACCCACATGGGTCATTGAAAGGTCAACCTACATACGACGAGTGGATTAGAGCAGCCCAAGCTTATCTATGTCACAATGTCGTAATCTTCGCCCAGAGCCGTGTATGGTACACCCACGGGCTCATCCCAGAGGAACAACAGCGGACAGAAGCTAGGTGATGCATTAGCATTAGCCTACCATTTGGATACGCTCTTCGACAAACGAATTGGAAT
>JAPSES010065263.1:0-11182 GCA_029822895.1 Maxillicosta whitleyi | reverse complement strand
ATAGATAGATAGATAGATAGATAGATAGATAGATAGATAGATAGATAGATAGATAGATAGACAGACAGATAGATAGACAGACAGATAGATACTGACTATCTATTTCTATGAGTGTCCTATAAAGGGTTAATACACCCTAACTTTCCGTCAGTCTGTCCTAGGGCAGCTGTGGCTACAAACATAGTTTAGCACCACCAGAGGTTGAATGTGAGAGCAAATGAATAATCGATCAATATGTAAAGTGCTTTGGGTGTCTAGAAAAGCATAATAAAAATTGGATTCATTATTATTATTAACAGTCATTCAAATTTCATGTGGCATTTTAAAATTTTATTTTCTAAATGTATTTCAGCTACAAATGATCAAATTACATACCATCCAGTGTAAGTTTCTCCATCACTGGCGACCTTTTAACCCTGTGCTTCCCTGGGAACATCATCATTCCTGTCCTCTCATTCACAGAGAACTAGTCACCAGGCTCAGGGTAAACCCACCACAAAGCTGCCTTTGAGTAACTTTAATGATAACTCTGAGGTACACGATTCCAACCAACGTGAAGCTTCTGGCCTCTTTACCCACTCCTTATCAGATAGAGAATTGAAAATTATTCAATTATATACATCTCCTCTTCCCGAAGATTACGTCCACTCCCGGTAGTGTGCACTATTTTACTAATGTGGTTAAATACAGTTAAATTATATAATCACAGAGGGTGCAATTAGTGCAGTATGCTTGTCAATAAAGGGGCCAGTATGTGTGTTTGCAGAATGTGCTCCCCTCCATGGTTCCAATTCCTGTAATTAAATGTAGGGGTCTGCATTTTGGTTTATTGGATTAATTTTGACTGATTAGCCCTGGCATTGACTGATGGGTATAACAGAGCTGGTGGTGTGCTAGTAGAGACAGAAAGGGGTCTTGCATCATGTGCGTGTGTGTATGTCGTGCATGTTTACCATTTCCCATTGGTTGGCTTTGGCGCTTAAGATAAGACTGTACTGAAAGTCAAAGGTCAATAAACACACAACACCACCTAAACACTGCTTACATTTTGGTTTGCATATGTTGTTTCAGTGCTGCAAAATAAAGACGACAAGGGAGTGTAAGTCTGCTGTGTGTGTATGTGTTTAACGGGCATTGGCTGTGTTTATTTGGTCAGGGGTGTCAGACAGATTAGCTGGTGGGTTACAGGTGCTATAAAAGTTGTTGCTTCGGACACGGCTCATGAACAACATAATGACTCCAGACTCATGTTAATCTCAGGCTGCCTGGCTCTGTCTTGGGGCACTGGTCTGGCAAAGTGGATGGATGGACATAATATCAAATAGCAAACCAAATGACGGCTTTAGAGAGAGAAGTTAGTTTTCTTAGATCTATTTATAATAGTAATATATTTGTGTTTAAGTACTTTGTCACTGAAGTACATGTCTTTTCTAATTGTTTCACAGCGGTTATGCTTTAAGGAAAAGGAATGTTTCAAGCGGGAATAGAGCCAATGCAAATGCTTCCCCCTCCTGTGCGCTGCATGTATTCAACCAACAGATTTAGAGAGTTCTGTGTTCTTTGCTAAGTTGTGTCTCTCAGACAGAACTGCATCACATTAAGAGCAGTGCAGTAAGCATGAAGAGCAGAATAAACCACAGCTATAAACTCACTGCTGAACACAGTACAAGAGGAAAATGGAAGTATATACATATCAAGCAGTGGGCAGGTAATCTACAGACAAATACACCACTACATGGTTCTAGAACAGTATTTCAATTATCAGGTGTGCCGTGAAAATTTATCCAATTTCACCTGATTGGTACTGTTAGTGAACAGCGTTATATAGATACATACAATTACACACACTGATGATCCATTCTACAACAACAGTCTGTTGCTTCCCTTTGCAAAATAAAAGTGAACCAGCAGTTCATTCTGTTGAAAAAGCCTTCCTCACTAGTGATGCCTTGATTAGTGGATTACCCATGAATCCTGGGTAGTGGGTTGGGACAGGGGGTTATGCCTCCCATACTATTATACAATGGATCTCAATCCATAACCTGGGGGTCCGGCCAGGGTTCACTGACACACCCCTTTCAGCTTTCCTGTTCCAAACACTGGTCGTGTGTGTCTTTCTTCAGTTTCTGCAAAAATATCAGCTTTAAGTTCAGCCGAACAGGCCCAGGTTTCACAGTGAGTAATTAAATTGAGACTAGATTTGCATTATAATTCAGAAATATACTTTTTGTGACATTTTTGTTTGGTAGCATGTCTTGTGATTAATCTAATGTAAAATATTTAACCATGGTTCAAAAAGGTTGGGAAACATATTCTAGAAGATCACAGGTAATGACTGAGATTGTCTTTCAGTTATTTTTACAAAGTGGTTATATTTTTTTTAACATAAGTATAAGATCTGACTGCCTGTTCTATCACTGGACAATGCAGAGGGGAGCAGAGTGTTCCAACATTACGCCTACCGGCAGAGGCCTGGAGTCAGGCCAGGAGAGGAATGAGGGAAAGAGAGATACACCAGGGAATGGAAGGAAGGGCAAAATGATAGAAGAGTTTGACCCTAGGGGCATTTTGGGGCTGTTTTTTCTATCCAAGTGTCCCTCACTTGTTCAGTTTTCAGTTTAGAGAAGAACAGAGATCAGGAACCAAAAAAAAAAAAAGATTTAATATAAAATACTAAAGAGCTTGGGACTGGAGAGAAGGAAAAAACAGCGATTGCTGAGATGACACTCCTCAGGAGGTGGGGGGAGTCAGTGTATTGTGCAGTCCATGCTGTTTGTTTTATTGGCCTTTGGGGGAAAGAGGAACAGAACATTTGTACTGGATAGAGGGAACCATAAGGCCTGTACTTTATTTGTGGATGATCCCTCGACTCTTTGAAAGAGCGTCATGACTCACAGATCTTTGTTTCTTACTGTCACACCACTCCACTGGTGCATTTGTTTTTACCCCAACCTGCCACTTCTCTTTATTCTCCAGATCAGTCTGTTACCAATACCAAGCACAGACTATGCTTATCTTGTTTCCTTATCCCTACTGAATTAAACATAATAAAACATAACATGATGAGAGCATTTAAAACCTGTGTTGGCCTGCTTGGAGGACTGCCAAACTGTCAGACATGGTTCTCCAATGAGGTAGTGCATTGGCTCAGCATCCAGACAGACTGAAAACTCAGGTGTAGTTTAGAGCTACGGTGTTTATGAGGCTCGATGCTGGTGTAATCCAAGTAATTGTTTATTACAGACCTCAACCTATGTTATAAGTAATTACTTTCGGGTGCCCCTGCCCTGTAAAAATCAGTTTTGTTTCCTGTCTGGGTTCATTTCACCATAATCTAAGCTCCTCTTTCCAAAATATATGCATTTAACTGCACCTTGTGAATGATATTCCATATAATTGTGGTTTTTCTATGAGCAGTACAGTTGTAAAATACATGCATATGCTATTTAAGATCATTAGAGCTTTTGATGGTGTGGAGCTATTCCTCAGTGACACTCCATCGCCTGTGCCTATAAAACTCTCTGTACAGAGTCAGTGGGGGATGATTTTAAGTGTGGCACGGTGCTCTAATAGCCACTTCCTTAATCAGATGGCTGGACAAATTGTAATCATTAGTACTGTAGAGAGCAGCGGGCACAACACGGGTTTTGAAAGTCATTAAAGTGAGTCAACCAGACTGGGAAATGAGAGGAGGAGGAGAAGGAGAAGGAAGGGAGCGTGGAGGAGGGTGGTGTCTGTCACACACCTGAGTCTGTTTGCCATCAGGCAGCTGAGGCAGGCAGACCAATTAGGGCCTTAGTAAGCGCTGCAGCTCGCACCAACAAAAGCCTTGCATTATAACCATCTACATATGGATGCAAGTATGACTCATACGAACACATGGGCATTGGTACTAATGACTATTTTAACTGTCTATTAATAACGTCCTCAATTAATAAATTAACAGTGTATGAAATGTCTGAATATAGACATGGTCACCAACCAAAAGAAATTAACATACAATTATAGATGAGTAAAGAAACCAGACAGTTAAATGCACAATATGTCATTTCAGTAACAAAAGTTTTCACCGGTTACATTTTGAAGTAGCATTGGATCATGCGAACTTTTCTTCTCAGCACCAGCGCTGAAGAAAATGTGGCCCGACTCAGGCAGTTTATTAAAGTTGTATTCATGTTATGTGAAATGTTTGATATGCATGTTATATCATTTAATTCTAGCGAAGCAGAAGTTGAGTTATACATTGGGTAAAATGATGCTGGCTAGTGACAAGCAACCAAATGAAACTATGACTATGACACTAAATGAAAATATGGATTCCTCTTAATTTGTGGAAATGTTTTATATTTTTAGGCATAGTTTTTTATGTTTTAATGCAGAAATATATAATTTTGAGAAGATGAAATCAGATAAAAACAAATTTTCAATGAAATTATTGTTCTAGCCATAAAATATTTTATCAAAATAGTTACAATTTATTGGTCAGTTGAGAATGAATAGATTAATGATTGCAGTCCTGTGTGCATGCAGTCATACCAATGGGCAGTAGCCCACACAAAGTGCCATTACAGTCACAGTACACCAATCACACATGCACACACACTCAGTTGGGTACAAATACAACTCATTCTGTGATTCACTCTGTACCTTTGTTGTTCTTTTTCGCTATTTGACGATGATCAATTACAGCAACAAAAATCAGCGAGCTGTCAAAGCGATGACACCTGTGAATCCTTGGCTTATCTCCCTTTGTATCTGCCACATTACACTGATGCATCATCCTTGTAATTCGGAGCTTGTGTCTCATCTTCTAGTGTTTAATGTCAATGGAGTGGGAAATAAATTGTCAGGGAACATTAAATTCTGAGATTGGATCGACTTGGTCTATTTTATGATGCAACTCAGGACCCTTAAACATAAATGGTCCATCAAATATACATGAAGCTAGAAAAGTTGTACAACACAGGCTAACACAAATACTAAAAGAGCACCAACATTTGTGCATGGCCACACAGCTGCACATGCTTGAGCGAAGTGTGCATCTGTCCCAGATACATCCGTCAGTGCCTCCACATCTGTGTGCTCCAGCTCAAGCCTTTCGCTCCGGCCCCTTGCACCCCGCACACGTTCCCCTCAACCGAGCTTGGCCTCATGCCACCCTCCTTCAGTCTTCCAGCTGAGTGATACATGTGCTAACCTCAGACAGCTATACAGTCCTGTTGGGTACTCAAAGTATTCCTGCAGGGAATGTGATACGGTGGGTTTTATTTTAAACGTCTTTTTTGATTGAGAGGAAGATGTGGCAACTGCTTAGCTGCACTTCTAATGGTCTTAATGTGGAGTGTCTTTTCACGGTGACACATGTTCAAAGCTTTTCTGGCATGCTCGCTGAAGCAGCAAATGCAGCGCCGCGAACGATCCATCATCTGTCTAAAACGTGACTTTTCTTTGAAACTCTCCTCACGGACAGACATCAGACAAGGGACGTCATTGAAACTGGCTGATGAAAGTATTCAGAACTGAAAGTGACGGACACAACACAAACCATTGCCAAGAAGTTTTAAACATAATCTTTGTCAGACTAAAAGGCAACATTTTATCATAGGTAATGCAAGGAAATGTGCTTTACGAAGTAAAAAGAATATCCACAGTTCATAAAAAAAAAAAGTACATAGAACAATTTAACCCATACAAACCCAAACAGCCATTTGAAACCAAATTAATCTACTAATTTAAAATGTTTAATACCTGTTGATCCATTAATGCAGCCCACATCAGCCCTGTTTTGTCATCTCTTCATTGGCTTTGTTTTTAAGACTTTAGTCCTGACTTTCTTTGCGCTGCACGGTCAGGCCCCATATTATATTGTCGACTTGTTGTGCTCCTACTCCTCAGGTCGCACCCTTAGGTCTTCATTCCAGAGCCTCCTGAAAGTCCCAAAGACTCATTTTAAAGCCTGGGGAGACCTGTGCTTTGAGGCTGTAGCCCCCCAGACTCTGGAATGAGCTGCCCCTGCCCCTCCGTGTGGTCAACTCTGTTGAGTCAAAATGTTTTTATTTAGGAAAGATTCTGCTTGATGGATTTATCCTTTTTATTTATTTTATAATATTGTTCTTATGTTGTTTTTATTGCACCCATTTTATGTACAGCGCTTTGTGATTTTTATCTGTGAACAGCACTTTATAAATAAACTTCACTTACTTATTAATACAATCAATGCACATTAGGGGCGTTAAAGTGGACTCCTTTGTATGGTTCAGGGTCTCCGATACAATACAGAGGTGTACCGAACAAATACTTGTAGCCTGTGTGAAGAACGCAAACACTCGCCTGAAGTTTCCACATGAACCTTGAAGCAGAACGTACACAGTATGAGCAGGGTGACCGCAAGTGGAACCAGTATTTGATATCCTATTGCAGCAATACACACACCACACACATGCTGAACGTGAAGCAGCACGACAGCTCATAGCAGCGTCACAGGTACAACACCACAGCTGGAAGACCCTCCATCTTCTCTAACTTCTTGATTCGGGAACATTTTGGATTCCCTGTCAGTTGGAGTGTTGGAGAGTGATGAGTCAACAAAACAAGAGCATTGTTTTGTAAAGATCAGTTATATTTCTGGTCAAATTTCATAATGCATTTAAAATGACACCACCTAACTGTTAAGACTCACACAGTAGTATAGTGACACATAATTGTTCAGAATATATTGCATTTTTACTTCAATAAAATGAAATTGGTTTCCTTCACTGCACCGAAAATGTATCTCAAATATATGGAACCTCTACTGAAAACATCCCAAACTGAAAATTTTCTGTATCGTTACACCCTAATACATTTAAATAACTGGATTACATGCAGTTTGTCGTCTTTTCATGGTCATCATTTGGATGATTTGGTTCAGAGGCTCCGTTGTGAACATGGAAACACCAGTAAAACCCATAGAGTTGGGTCAATGACAGTAGATAGAGACACTGGGTTTAAGATCAGTTCATGATATATTGTTTTGAAAGTCCCTATTTTTTCAGTTTTCTCTGTTTTTGATATAATGACCCTCAACCTTAATCTTAGCTTTTATGAACATCTGCATGATCAGTTAATTTTATTTCAGAAAAAAAATATTTTCACTGAAAACTCAAAATGCAGAGAATAACATTATAATAAATACTGATAAATAATTGAAAAAAGGTTGAATATAGATGAAAAAGTAATTATGAGCTGCCACAAAAGTAGCCCTGGATCTTTATGGTTAAAAAAAAAAAAGACAGAAAATATAACAAAAACAATGTGAATATAAAGTGCAAGAAGATTGGTTTTAGAACTTGAGAACATGAAAAAAGAAATGGGGGGCAAATCTAACTCGTAGATATTTGTCTAATGTGTTAAAATGATGTGTTTATGTGTTTGCGAGATGGTGAGTTCTTGTCCTGTGATAATGTTGTTGTCTTGGCATCTTACATGACAGCATCATCCCCCCACCCCCGCACCTTCACCTCTAACTTACCCCTGCCCCGAGGTCGTTAGTCATAAGCGTGGAGGGAGGGGAAGGAGAGCTGTGAACGGCGCAGTGGGGACAGTGCAGAATGGATCCTATTGTTAGCCCCACAGGCCAGAGGGTGCTGTCTCACCCGGGGAAGTATCGCCATTTGGACTTGTTTGCAGCCAAGTGTGTCGTCCTGCGTGTGTGCGTACGCTTGTCTGTTCGTTCTGCGAATGTGTGCGGGTGTGTGTTTTTCTTCAAGTGCATGTATGTGTTAATGTGTGTCTGCGCAGACGTGTCACCACGGCAACTGCTGCTTTTCGTTGTTCATTTCCATTTTGCATGTGACGTGACACAGGCTGACACTACCACATGAGCATGTGAAGCTTGTCACAATCTAATTCATAAACTTGTTTTCTATCACATATTATCGCTGTTGTGTCTAAAGGTATTTCCAT
Organism: Maxillicosta whitleyi; assembly: GCA_029822895.1. NCBI lineage: Eukaryota > Metazoa > Chordata > Actinopteri > Perciformes > Neosebastidae > Maxillicosta > Maxillicosta whitleyi. The sequence goes on along the minus strand of JAPSES010065263.1, from coordinate 3,238 downwards.
ATGGTCTCTTGTCTGCGCAGCCAAAAGTGTGTGTATGTACTGCATACATGTGTGAGTTCGTGGGTGGGTGCATTCACCAGAGATGGCTTGTCCTAATCTGTATTTATGTACTTGTGGTCAAATTAATATAGATTACTATAATCATATCTGGCTGTGACATGACATTGATTTCCGGCCAGCACGCCTTCATACATCTCGGCAAACCCATTCCTCTTTGACTCCCCTTTAAATTCAGCCCAGATTGTCAATGACCTATGCACCGAATGAGCACACCTTGTTTCAGGAGACACGGGCCAAGGGGAAAATCAGCCTGTAATAAGTATGTAAGGGAAAAGACTCACCCTGCCAAAATGGCAGCCGCCCTGTACACTGTTCAGCTGGCAAAGCGACAGCCAAGGAAGGAGAGGAGGGATGGGGTTGGAATCGACCAAAAGTAAGAGTGATTTTCTCCCAGACCTCCTGTTGCAGACAAACAGCATGTAAGAACGTGATGAGAAGAGTGTTAAGAGGCTTAGCTGAACCATCAGATTGTTTCTCATCTTTATCCCTCTTTGTATGCACTCTGTTTTTCTTAATAACAATCCAATTATTTCTCTATATGTATCCATCTATATCAAACAACCTACACTCCACCTTTACTTTGACAGTGTATAATATTATAATCACGGTCTGTTTACTGATCACGCCATGCCCCGAGCTGTTAAATTAACACTGTGACCCAGACTTATCTCGCTGTATGCCTCCCTTCTCTTGCTGTGCTTTACAGGGTGTTAGCAGCTCGAAGTTTTGTTGTAAGTTGAGTCTTGAGTCTGAGCAGAGCGGAGTTTAGTAGGGAGGAGGCTCCCAGCATGTTGGAAACCACAGCACCACCGGCGCCAACTCCAATGAGACATGAGTTATAGCTCCGGCTTCCCCGAAATCAAATAAATAATCTCTGTCTTATTTATTTACTTAGGCTCTCATCATGATTTGCAGCCGCTCAATTATTCTATCGGGGTAAAAGGACTCACTTGCTCTCTTGTACCACTTGGCTTCTGCTTATTTTTTGCACACACATCGCTGCCGCTTGCCAGACACACACCTGTCACCTGTTTTTACATTTATATTTCAGTCTGGATATGTCATCATTCAAGTAATTGCAGCTGTGTTATAAGAGTGTAAAATAATTGTCAGAACATTTAATCACAGGCAGAGAGCGGCACAGACAGAAGCAAAAACATTCAACCAGCCTACCTATAAACACGCACACACACACTCAGAATGAGTTCTTGGTAGCAACAGCGTTACAGCTATCAGAACTTCTTGGCCATGTGTTGAGTGCAATAATGGTAAAGGCAACGACAGGCTCGGCCCATACTCTCAATAAGGCTCCCCAAGTGCTAGGTGTGGAAAGGTGTCTGGCAAAGAGCCTGACCGCAGCACTCAAAGAGCACTTTGTCTGGGCACTTCACAGCCACCATACCTGTTCATGTTGTGGAAACAGCTCAGCGTTGTCACACAGTTGATTTAATAAAATTGGATCCCCAATATGAGACTTCTAGTGTTTCAGCAGCGCAATAATCGTAATGGAAACACATATACTCCACAGGGCCCCCACCATCATACACCCCCACCCCCACCCCACCCCTCCCTTTTGGCTTTACAGGCATCCTTCCAGAGTCAGAAGGAGACCCAGGGTAAACGGATACTTCCCCACTGTGAGCCTCGTAGTCTGGGTACGGAGAGCAACCCCACGTCCATCACGGTCTCATATCTATAGCCCCAGACCTGGTGTTTGCTGCAGCTCACACACACACACTTGTTAAGCGATGATTGCAAAAACAGAAAACGTCAAACAGGAAAATGATGGTACTGCCAATGCGGTTAAGGTGCTGCCGTGGTTTTGTAAGTTGGTTTTAGGATCCGTCGGGAGTCTGTTTAGTCTCCTGTGTAATGACATTTCAGGGTATGTGTTTACAGGAATGTTTTTTTTTTTTTTTTTTATAAGCACCTCAGCAACACAAGAGCAGGGTTAGGCAATATTAAGATGGTGTTTATTGTGCAACAGTAGAAATCGGCAAGGCCTTTTCCTCTGCAGCAGTGTCCCTCTCCCATCTCTTAGTGTCTATATTATATATTTAAGGTAGGCTAATTACCAAATTAGACCTGGATTCTTGCATAACGTGATGGTCACAGGATATTGAGCAGCAAGATGGTTCTCATGTGACATATGTAAAGTCAGTAGCTTGAAAGTTTGATGATTCTAAGTCTCATTTCTATACAGAGTAAAGCCAGGAATACGCATAAAGATAGTTCTATTTTTATCCCGATTTTCCCCCTTCCCAACCAAGGATGGAAAACGCCACATTATCTTGTGTTTTATCAGATTACCCTGGTGGTGTGAGGTGTGTTAAGAAGGAATTTGTCCCCATAATACAGGTGGGGGAACAACAGTCATAAATATTAAACTTGTTCAATATTTACGACCAAAAATCTTCATGTGTGTGGGGAAAGCTCACGACTCTGTGAATCGTGAGAAGGAATGGAATGTAGCCAATTAAGAATTGAGCTGACTGAGGAACAGGGAAGCAGGAGTAAATAAAAATAAAAACAACCACGTTCGAAACTGAAACATCAAGTTCGATCGAGCTTGAGAATGTCTATTCAACACCACAACTGAAACGACATGTTTCGTGTTGTATTTTCCAGTTGTTTCTTCGTTTTTGTTAAATCATTTTTGATCACGCGAGAATTCTGTCTTGGAGGACTAGATTCTAAATTGGTGGTGTTGAGATTATCGGAGCAGACTACACACAGTACGATCACAACTGTTCAACGCCTGATTCTTTTATCTCCATGTGTGGAGTCTGTAACAGATAAAAGATCTCTTCAGATTTAATGTGTGTGTGTGTACCCCACTTTACTAAACATTTTCCCACTGCAGTTTACTTTGTCAGCTTTTGAGGATAACAGATGATCAAATCCTTTTTTATGCTGTATTCTTTTAAGTTATTATGTGTTTGATCACACTAGTAATTATTTCCACCATAACCATCAAAAGTCTGGAAATCATTCATTTGCAGCTTAAACGCTTCAGTTAAGATGGAATTTTTTTTTTTTTTACTTGCTTTTGTGTTTTTGTTTGTGTGTTTGAAAGCTCTATGTGAAAGAAAAATATATAAAATATGAGGATATGAGGACTTAGCATTTTGAAAAATAATTGAAATATGAGAACATTTAAATATTTTCTCACTTGACT
>JAPSES010065232.1:0-10261 GCA_029822895.1 Maxillicosta whitleyi | reverse complement strand
AACCAAACACCAAGAGCGCGGGGACAAAAACCTGCTGCTGCCACTTGTACGACGGTGGACGAACACAACATCGGAAAAACACAAACACTTGTAACGACCAGAATAAAACATTAAGAGAATAAAGTCGTAGTTAAAAAAAAAAACAAACTCATAATTTACCGAAAATAATATATTTTTATGAGATTAAAGTTGTAATATTTTGAAAGTAAATTTGCAATAGTGCGATAAAAAGTTAGACATGTCATCCTTCACAAAAGAAGTCATTTGGTTCAAGAGCGTTTGAAAATATAAATGTGCCAAAAAAAAAAAAAATTAATTAAGACCGAAAAAAAACAGAAAAAAACCAGGGGGCGTGGTTTACCGACACTAAAGTCTGTTCAGTTCTAACGATGAAACAAACGCAAATGTGTGCGAACTGTCGTCTAAGTCCGATTAATGCTAATGTGTTGATGGTGGGCGGGGCTAAATTACACACGGTAGACATTTTCCATCTGACCACGTGTTTGTTAACTGTTGTGGAAACAACAAAACAAGGAAGAACGGCCACTGAGGAACACGAGAAGATGAAAGTGATCCAACAAGAAGGAAAAACGGGTAGAAATGAACAGAAAAATGTTTAGAGGAAAAAAATGATGCTGAAACGTCGTTAACGCCAGCGTTGGTTCCACAAGTTCAACCTGGTTTAGTTCAACCTGTTTCCATCCAGGCGTCGACTCAAAGCTGGGTTCGTTAACTCTGGGGTTTGTTTGCTCGTTAACTCCGGGGTTCGTTTTCTCGCTAACTCCGGGGTTCGTTTTCTCCTTAACTCCGGGGTTCGTTTGCTCGTTAACTCCGGGGTTCGTTTTCTCGTTAACTCCGGGGTTCGTTTGTTCGTTAACTCCGGGGTTTGTTTGCTCGTTAACTCCGGGGTTCGTTTTCTCGCTAACTCCGGGGTTCGTTTGCTCGTTACCTCCGGGGTTCGTTTGCTCGTTAACTCCGGGGTTCGTTTTCTCGTTAACTCCGGGGTTCGTTTGCTCGTTAACTCCGGGGTTCGTTTGCTCGTTACCTCCGGGGTTCGTTTGCTCGTTAACTCCGGGGTTCGTTTGCTCGTTAACTCCGGGGTTCGTTTGCTCGTTAACTCCGGGGTTCGTTTGCTCGTTAACTCCAGGGTTCGTTTGCTCGTTAACTCCGGGGTTCGTTTGCTCGTTAAAAGCCTCATTTCGCCCGTTTTAACCTCCTACCTTGAACCATTAGAGGCTAATTTTCATGGCGTCCATTTGCATTGAGGAGCTGAAGCCTAATTTTTCTAGTTTCTCGCCTCCTCTCAGGCTCCATCAGTCGTGGGGGGTGGGGGGGTGGAGAAATGCTCCTGCTGGTAATGGTGGTTTGATTAAAAGAAGGTGTTCAGGTGTAAAAGCATAAAATAGGCACTGAATGTGCGTGATAATCCCACTGAAATTAAAATCACTTGCTCATGGGCATATAGTAAGATATTTAAAGAAAGGCTAGCAGCAAAATTAAAACGCACATTACCAACACACACACCTGTCGTGTTGCTCAAAACACTCTCACACAGCTCTTCTATAATTCACAGTTTATGCCAGGATCGTGGTTGAGCAAAATGGGAATTTGCAACTTTGTCCAAGTATGAAAATTTTATAATTTCTACGGTTAAGTGCAAAAAAATTCTGTGAAATATTCAAGCTTTTTAATGCACTTGTATTGTAGTGTTTTCTCCCGGTTTTCAACAATTAAAAAAGCTCCTGACTCCAGCTCGCCTTAAGCCCTGACATGTCATGTTGAAAAAACCTCCGGCGAGTCATGACGACACTTCAGACAGGAGCTTAGTTTACTTTAGAAGGACTCTGAAACTTCCTGAATTACGTTTACGAAATTTAGGAAGACAGAGTCGAGGAATAATACCTGAGCTGTAATGAAAAGTGGATGACTAATATGTGGATTGAACAAGCGTACAGGGGACGTAAGCTTCACTCTTCAAAGATTTGTCTCGGAAACTCAAAAAAAAAACTGCTTCTAAAGCGCACGACGAGAATGTTAAAGCTTAAAGCAAACACTAGTGGGAGTGTATTTTCAAGCTCTGGGTCTGGACGTGCACATTTAAGCCGCCGGACTCATCAGTCTTCCCAGACAGCGTAACAAATTTCAGTCAGCCTTCTTCTCTGCAATCTATTATGAAAGTGTCAACCGGAATAGTGATGACTGCTATGTGCACAAAATGAGAAGGCAAAGCCGGCTCTCAGTAGAATATTTTATCCCGGCGTTATAAATTTTGAGGTGGTCGCTTTAAAAAGGGAGACAAACATATTACAAGATCGAACCGGAGGAGACAAGAGGCCATTCACTTTGTATTAGTAATATGCGAGCGAGCCCAGACAGTGGAATATGGTGTGACAGTTTCAGAGCAGTTTATTTTTGTGGCATGAATAATCAGCTGTGAGCGTCAGTGAATATAATGACTATTTAATAAGTCAACCTCATCAAGGACTGACAGTGACAGCTTCCAAATCAGCTCTCAAAGCCCTATGTATTTACTGGCAGCAATAATTCATAAAAAAAAAACTCTTAATCAGAGACGTCAAACTCATTTTAGTTCAGTTCACATTCAACTAAATTTATTATATAAATTTATATTTGGTCTTTGAAGTGAAATAATAACATAATAATATATAAATAATGTCAACTACAACATTTTTGCTGTCTTTTAGTGTGAACAAAGTACAATTAAATAATGAAAATGTTTATATTTACAAACTATCCTTTCAGACAATAGAAATACCATGAACAAACTGAAAAAATAAGTGTAATTTTGACAATATTATGCTTCAGTTTATCATTTCCACTAGTAGCGAATGGGTAGCTCAGTGGTTAACGCTACTGACTTTGGTGCGGAAGGTAGCTGGTTCGAGACCCAGGTGATCCCTTTCCTTAACACTCTACATCCCAAGGGGCACCAAGTGGTTGTGTCAGGAAGGGCATCCTACATAAAAACCTCTGCAAAGGTGATTTGCTCTAGCAACCCCGAAAGGGAAAAAAGCCGAAGTCATCATTATGTTTATCATTTCCACATGATCATTATAACTTACAGACATAGTGGATCTACAAAACATTTAGCAAAAGGAAAAATATTGTTAAAATTTCACTTACTTTTCTCAAGACATTGCAGGTTGTTCATATTTATTCAGATTATTTACATTATTTTTGGTGAAATTCCACTTTGTTTTAGTGTCAATACGTGAAAATATTTACATTTACAAAGAGAAAATTTTGAAGTGATTATTTATGATAGTATTTTACTGACTTTGAATTGGTCTGAATGTGGAACCTCAACTAAAATGATTGTTAATATCTTAATATCTATTATATATATATCTACATTTCACAAATTCATCCCGCGTGACAGATTGGACTCTTTGGTGAGTCGGATTTTTTTTTTTTTTTTCAGTTTGTAGCATCAGAACCCAGTCATTTTTGGAAAACCACGGTTTCTGACTAAATATTTCTAATGCTAACTTTCATGTTTAGCGCTAATTAGCTCGTGTTAGCATTCTAGCATGCTAATTAATTCACAGAGCATGCCCCAGTCATATGCAGCGCAAACAAAAGGAGGACAACTCAATGCAAGAGAGAGCAAGAAACAAACACAAAGAAGTGGAGATGTTGTGGCTGCATCAACTGATTAAATTGCCCGAGTGCGATTGTAATTAGGACATTCCACCATTCACCAGAGAACTGCCAAGAAAAACACATCCCCTCTGCTTAGAAGACATTGCTTTGCACTAGAAGATTAGTTTCTGTGCAGAGCGGAGTGTTTTATTATAAATTATATATATCTTTTGAATTAATTAAACACACACACCTGGTAGTGGAAGCATTTTTAATCAAGTGATGCTGTCAGGAAAAATGTTTGTTTTTTTCCCAAGGATTTTTAATACATTTAAAAGGTTTAATGTGTGATTTTTATCTAGTGGTCAAGTTGCAGATTGCAGCCAAATCAATCCTCACTCCTTCATATTGGCACCAAAAATGAAAGTGGGCCTTATTACAGCCAGTGTTTACTTCATTCATTTTGAGCTTTTTGGTTCACAGGATATTATCTCCTGCAGTGGACAGCACTGAAGGTTCTGGGTTCGATTCCAACACCAGTCGATGGTGGGACCTTTCTGTGTGGAGTTTACGTGTTCTCCCCATGTCTGTGTGGGTTCTCTCTGGGTTCCTCCCACCATCCAAAGACATGCACTGATAGGTTAATATTTTAAATCTAAATTATCCATAGGTGTTATTGTTTGTCTCTATATGTTCTGTGATGTACTGGTCACATGTCCAGGGTGTACACCGCCTTCGCCCTTAAGTAGCTGGGATAGGCTCCAGTGACCCCCATGACCCCAGTGAGGATAAAGCAGGTTCAGAAACAGTATGGATGGGATATTATCTTCCATATGTGGCATTAAAGCGACTTTAACCATTAATTATATACACTTAGTGTCAGCCATTGATTTTAGAATTGTTGTTTGGAAGTCAGCACTTTGTAAAGTGGCCATTGCCATGTTATTTGATTAGAGCCAGTAGTGACCATATTTGGACAAAAGGGGTGGGACTATGGGAGTCGGAGGGGTGCTACCTTATAGACTGGGTATAATGGTAAAATTCTTCAGGCACTGCATAATAAAGTCATTTTATGACCTTGTTAGTTAAACATTTTAACCACTACCGTAAAGCTGCCACAACAAATGTGTCTTATTAAATACAAAAAAGCATTCAAGTCAGCAAGTGAACAGTGTCATGCATGCTTTTATTTGATCTGAGATCTTATTAAGAGAGTGAGAAAAATAAAAATGGACCAATATATCATTTATCATAGGGTCCAGAATGGAACTGAGATAGAAATTAGGGGAAAAAAAAGAAGAAAGTTTGAAACATCTGCAAAAACATGAATGGTAAATGGACTGCTCTTATATAGCGCTATATCCACCTTTTTGGAACTCAAAGCGCTTTACACAGGCCTCACATTCACATTCATTTACACACACACACTCATACTCCAGTAGACGGCTACTATGCTAATCTACCATGCAAGGTACTACCATGCCAGAGCAATTTAGGGTTCAGTGTCTTGCTCAGGGACACTTTGACATGTGGACAGTGGGAGCCAGGATTTGAACCGCCAACCCTTTGGTCATTGGACAACCTGCTCTACCAACTGAGCCACAGCCGCCCGAATGAGGGAGTGTGTCCTGCTTTCTCTGTAGATACAAAAGTGCTTCCATCTAAGGAAATAAAAACACAATTCGTACATGCATATAATTATACACTAATATTTCATTCCATTTCTGTATTTAAGCCTCTCACATCCTCATAGCAGAGCCACAGTCGATCTAAACATCATAATCTGGACGAGTGAATAAATGAGCAGGTCAGGATCTATCTTTGTGCGTCTGTATCGACCATGGGGAATGCTTGAGTCACAGAGCCAACTGCAGAGGACACCCCAGAGGACTCCACTGATACGATGATGACGCTGCTGCCGCTCCTACAGGGAACGCAGGAATAGCATCGTGTGTGGAAGAAACTGCACTGCGACCTCCCGTCCTCGGAAGGAAGGAGCACAGACTCAAACCTCCTGCCTCAGTGGTACCTGTCAACAACCTGTTAATTAAAGAGGTTGTTTTCGCAGAGTTACGTGACTTGCCTCAAGGTTGAAAGATTCATAATTAAGTGTCTATTAGGAGACCGCTTTTTTTTTTGGTTTGGTTTGGGGTTTTTTAAGATCAGACGAATTTTAATTCTGCAAACCAAATTGAGAAATGACAAAAATGATGGGTAACCCCCCACTCTCTTCCAATCTTGAAAAGCAGTGGAATGCAGGGTTGCATTGTGGGTCATTGATGCTCAATGTAGTACCATTCAATCCATACAGGAGTCCACAATGGGCCCTATACATTGCAACCTAGCAACCCTTTCATTACAATTCCCAGGATTTGGGGAGTTCCAAGGAATTTCACTCCTTTTTCTTCCAATTGAACACACAAAGGGAGGACTGTTGAAAGCACAAGTAAGCTGGGAAACACCCCAGCCTGGTCAGCAGCCTGATATTCAACTGAAAAAGGCTTCTTAGTAAAACTCCTCAACTTGCTTCAGTAACCACAGAGGCATTTTTTTTTTTTTTTTAGCAAGAGGTCACATGTTTAGTAATTAAAGCTTCCTCATCTTACAACGCCAGCAGATTAAGCCAGACTCGGAGTTTTCAGAATCAGCACGCTATACTCTGTATGTGCTTATCTCAATAAATAATTTAGAAAATGGCAACATGATGGATAAAAAAAACGCCACAGTTTCGCTTTATCTGCTGTTTTAACCCCTTAAAGACCCACTGCTACTGTGGTGGCACTTCCCAAATGAATTTTTCTCTATATTTAACAATTTTTAAGTGATTAATCACCATTTATGATAATATTATCCTCTATGTTTTGCATTTTTATGTGTAAATCATGCATTTAATTTAATGTATTAATAATTTACTTCAATGATCATGTAGATGTTCATGAAAACTTTGTTCACACAGCAGGTCTTAATGCAAAATTCAGATTTTTTTGTGAAATCCAATTTTTTTTTTACGTACTTATTCATATTAAAAACTAAATGTGACTTCTATCGGTTCTCAGTATGAACTGAATGTGACCCTGAAGTGACCCGCATGCGCAAAAGAGGTCCTGACGTAATACAGCACCATGCAGCCACGCACTGTGTTTATGGAAGTAAATATGGAAGTGTGTTAGGTGTGTGTGTGGGGCACTGATAAAGTTTCTGTAACACCGAAGTCAGAACCACATATGAAAGTGGCCTGGGTTGAATATGAAAAAAATCAGATTTGTGCTGTTCAGACTGTCTATAACAGGTCAGATAGAAGCAAAAAAAATTAGATTTGTGCTATTCAGACTGTCTATAACAGGTCAAATACAGGCAAAAATCTGATATGGGCCACATTTGGCTGCAGTCTGAACGTAGCCTTAGAGGAAATTCAATCGCTATTATATCGTAAAAAACAAAAAGGGGACTCTTTCCGCAAAAATATTAACTGAATGTAAAAACAAGTGTGTCCATCCACTGTTATTGATCCAACACCATGGGTTTTACTGGTAAATTAATGTTGTAGAAGATGACGGAGTTTCCATGGTACCTACTGAGCCTCTGAACATCCCAATGCATCATATCTAAGTGTAATTTAAAGCTGAGAAACTGTATTTTACCTCAGTTATTTACAGATATTGTTAGGATTAGTGGATCAACAGGTATTAAACCGTTTACATCAGTAAGTGTTTGCATCTTTATGGGTTAATGATTTTTTTTACTGATCTATAAGAAATGAGAACGTCTACGTCTATCCAAAACATTGGTCTGGACTAAAATCCAACATCAACTTTGAAAAAGTGTGAGAAAGACTTTTAAAGGTACCACCATTTGTTTGGCTCGACGCTTTGGTAGGTTGAAAGAGAAGAGCTTTAATCACTGCTGTAAAATTGTCCCTGTTGTTGCGAGCGGTATTTTCAGACAGACGTCTCAGCCCCACAGCCAAAACTAGAGGACAGAGCGACTCCCATGATGCCAGGGAGGCTCTATCCTCCGGAGTAGTCTGGCACGTCTCATCATTAGTCAGCAGGAGCGCGTATGAGGGAACAATTACCGCGACAGTCACTACCGGACGGCGACCTTGGCCTGGGAGGCAGTATGTGTGCAGTGGCTGGAGAGAATAACATACAGAGGAGATTAAAGGACAGAATGAAGCCGGTGTGGTAGCGCTTGTTTGCCGGTGCCCGTCAGTGCCTACGTATGGGGTTTCCACCTGAGTGCAGACATTAGTGAGCTCCAGCAAACATCTGTCTGGTCCACAGGGAGGGAGGGTGCTAATAGATAACAACCAGCTCTAAAGGTCCTTCCTCAATAACAACAGGGTGAACAGGTCTGCTGTGGAACATTTAGGAGCATTTAGGAACATCTAACTGCAGAAACAGGACACACTGCCCGGCTAAAAAAATAACAATAATAATAATAATTCATGCATGTAATATTTGACTGCACCACAATATGGTTAATAATATTTTTTCAAAGGTAAAGTTAAAGGTTATTGTATCAAAACAGGGGAAAAAATGAAGAAAAGGTGACATTTTCAGTAAAATCTATCATTAACTGAACATCCATCCACTGTCATTGATCTAACTCCATTGGTTTTACTGGTGAATCAATGTTGTAGAAGATGACAGTGTTTCCATGGTAACTACAGAGCCTCTGAACATCCAAATGGGTCATATATGATGACCATGATAAGATGACAAACTGTATTTTACATGTATCGATAAGGTTAGTAGATCAAAAGTTTAGATCAGTAGATGCCTTTGGTTGACGGTGGAAGTTTGGGTCTTTGTGGGTTAAGGAAACTTAAATATATAAATTAACTTGTTACTCACCTTCATGACGTATAAAAGCGTTGTGCACATGTTTGCACTTTACATGCACAAAAAAGGCACCCTAAAAACATTTGGTGAAGACAAAAAAAACCTATGAGACTACACTTCAACATATTTCTATCTCTTTCTATCTCTTTTATTTCTTTTTTTTTTTTTTTCGTCTGAACACTGGTACCAGTTTGTAATCGTTTCGCGATGTTGTTTGGACAGAGTAAATTAAAAAAAAAAAAAAAAAGGAAAACATCCGTTCAAACTACATCTTAGTAGACTAAGTTCGGACAGGGCATTAATCAAAAGTTTTCTTTCTTGCCGTCATTGCATTTGCTTGATTTTTTCTTGATTTTAGAGACAAACTTGTGATAAACAGATAAGTACCACGGCAGCTGGCACTGACACAGCACCATCACCATCTGGGAGCTACAGCTGGGACCTTTCTGGATAAACGATTTTCATTACTTACACTGTATGTGTGTTTATAGTGGCTGACAGACAGAATTGATCAGTCATGGCCTGTGTTCATACATTTATACAGAGTCTTGCACAGAACTCAGGTCAGCCAATGCGGGCGACCGTGTGGACTTGATTGATTATCATAATGTCCTTGCACCTTAAATTAAATCTGCAAGGTCATAGAGAGAGGCCGCCACCCGTGTAAACAGTAAATTGATGTGGCTGTGAGTCAACCTGTACCTTTGGAGAGGAATTAAACACACTTGAAGTGGGTTTGTCAGAGGAAGCACCAAAGGCCCAGAGCGAGCCCAGGCAAGCACTGTTCAAGTGTGTCTGCGCCCTTGCACTGAGAATGGACCCACGCCTGAGTGAGTCGCTGACAGGCACGGTGAAAGGACAGCCAGTCCCAGAGCGCTGACGGCGGCTACTCAGGGTTAGTCACATGGGACGCAGCAGAAACACAAAGGAACAACCTGAGCATACCAAACACTCACTCTGTGCCATGGAAGGAGGAAGGTGCACACACATACACAGCCAATATCAACATGTGCACGCGATAAACAACGCCAGGAAACAGACGCTCCCTGCATGAACACAGCCATGGCCTTATTATTTATATTATTTTAGAGCTAAGAGAAAGGCAGACTCAAAGTGATGCAACACTGAGTAATGAGTCCATTCACATTTTAGATAAAAAAATAAAAAAGGCAGATGGGCTTCAACATGTTCAGAATAAAATTCTTATAAAAGGTGTGTCCCAGTGTTGGGAATAATAGCAGTTCCACATAATGTGAAACAAAAAAAACCCCATCAACTTTGAATTATTGACTCTCATTAGATGACTCAAGCGTTTCAGGGATGTCAGACTCTGAATTTTCTTTCTCCCAGTTTGATCTAAAGTGTGATGGGCCAGTAAAATAATAGCATAAAAGCCTATAAGTAAGTAAGAAAAGTTTATTTATATAGCACTTTTCACAGACAAGGGAGGTCACAAAGTGCGGTACAAAGGGTCAATAAAATACAAATAAAAATACAGTCATAAAAGCAACCCATTAAAAATAACATGATGGTCATAAAACAACCCTAGTCTACTGCAGATTAAAATGCTTGGAGGAACAGGTGGTTTTTAGGATTACTTTTAAAAGCATCAACAGAGTCCAAAGTGTGTATAAATAATAAAAACTCTTACTCTCGTCTTTTAGGGCAAAAAAACCCCCAAAATTAATTATGAAAGTATTTATATTTACAAACTATCCAAACTAAAAAAAAAATGTGAATCACCTGTAAAAATAATGTAATTTCATTAGAAAAAATAGAAAAACACTCTGAGAGCGCAGACCTCCGCCAAGTGC
>JAPSES010065193.1:0-11186 GCA_029822895.1 Maxillicosta whitleyi | reverse complement strand
CCCCCCCCCCCCCCCCCCCCCCCCCCCCAGCAGAGAGTCGACAACAATAAGGGGAGGAGCTAGCTGACTTCTATGGTCTCACAGCTTTATAAAAACATTCTCCACACAAGTCGATGATAAGGTGAAGGGAGCTCACTTTCATCTTCTCACAGCTTTATCACCACGTTCTCCACATACGGGTCCATCGTGTTACTTGTGGAAATACGTACTGGGGGGGGCACCTGGTAGATCTTCCATCTGTGTGTGTATTCAGAAACTTTGGTGTGGACCAAAGGCCCAGTTATGTTGATATTATTGGTATAGGATCTTCAAGGTCTTTGAATGAGAAGGTGCGTTCGAACCTTTCCCTGCTCGTTCCGTACATGGACAACATAAACTGAAAAGTACCACATGGCTTCGGGGTGTTTTTCAGGAACATCGGAAAGAGATTAGCCTTTTGTATGGGCTCATTCAGTAGCCAGTCTGGAAGGTAATTCATAGCATCCAGGTTTATGTGAAGATCTGCTAGACGGCTCCAGGCCTGCTAATCTGACCTGACCTCCGACCCTCTGTGACTTCAGCGCTCTGATACCGACAGCTTCTTTCATAGGTATCGTATTCAAGTCGGTTTGTAACTCTCCTCGCTTGAACATCAGCTGGTGTGTAGGCAGCAATTTGTTCACATACGATGAGTGTGAATATGAGTCAGTGGAGCTGCGGCTACGAGCTTCATCCCTGCTCGACCTCTGACCTTCCACCCAGCTCTTCACACGCACACAATGATAAACACACTCGTATTCCAGGGAATAATAATATCTGCAGAACAGCGCTTGAGAAAACTCACAGTAAGTCATGGGTACAATGACTCACAGATGCTTTTACAGCCCAACGCAGGCTTCTGCATAGATGACCGAGGAGGCTCAGGGATGTAGAAAACCAACAAATAACTCATTCTCCTTTTCCATGTGTCAAGGTGGGGTTTCTGATGTTAATCAATCCGATACGGCAATGTGAAAAAAAAATCAGTGTCACATTTGAGAAGCTGCTTTCCTTCCATTTTTATAACCCATGGCCACTTATTGAGCCGTGATGTTATTTCCTGTTTTCAGGTCCATTTATGTTAGCCATTCAAATCTGCTGCATAACTATGTCCTTTATGTCTACGTCCTTCTCTCGGAGTCGCTTGCAATGAAAATAAATCATTAGTTATTCCTAACAATCAATACGCACATGAATAATAAAGTCTAGTGACACACATGGCAGTAGTATTTAATAACAAACTAGTAAATAGATCGACATGGGCGATAATAAAAGTGAAGCGGCGGTTGTTCTGTTGTAATATGAAATAATTAAAAATATTTACCCCAAATGTGTGGAGAAAAAAAATTCAATATTATTTTACGCTGAGCAATATAAATGGACCATGTACAAAATTTGTGGAACACAAGACGTGTGACCTAAAATGAGCTCATGATGTCTGATAATCGAAAAACATGGTTAATTTTCTTGATTTCTAAACAAACTTTGTGTCCATCTCAGTCCTCGGTTTTCCATTGGGCATTCGCGCAATTCCAGATAATAACATATTTACTAGAAGAGTGTAATGTCCATTTCTCCATTAAATCACAAATGTGGTTATTTGTTTATTATTGTAAGATGAGAAATCATTCAATAAAAAATGGCAACAAACGTAAGTGTCATGTTAATTTGCAGATATATTCATTATTACCGTATGTTACCCTTACATCCTGCGCTAAATCAATTACTTGGTTTCCTGGTGGGTCCACACATACCACGCCATGTTTCTCTTCACGCTTCTTCTTCGCTTGTTGTAATGTCCATCAACATCCAAAAGGTCTTTCCATTCCAGTTTTGCGTGATATACCATTTGTGCCACGCCCGAAAAACTACCTCCTACATCTCTCTTATCTCAGGCACATGTTTTATGCATGTTCTAGACCATTTCACCTCTAAGCTGTACCTGTAGTTTATTCATTCATTCATTTTCTGAACTCGCTTTATCCTCACTAGGGTCACTTGGAGCCTATACCAGCTACTTAAGAGCGAAGGCGGCGTTCACCCTGGACATGTGACCAGTTCATCTCAGGGCTGAACATATAGAGACAAACAGTCACTGTCACATTCACACCTATGGGATATTTACAGGAGCCCATTAACCTATCAGTGCATGTGTTTGGATGGTGGGAGGAGCCAGAGTACCTGGAGAGAACCCACACAGACACAGGGAGAACATGTGAACTCCACACAGAAACACCCCACCGTCAACTGGTGTCGGGATCGAACCCAGGACCTTCTGTCTGTGAGGTAAATATTTTTAATATTTTTTATGCTGATTTTCTTTTCAATGCCACTTTGTTTTGATTGTGCTAATTTCCTTTTTAGATTATTCTAGTTAAGTTTTTGTTCTTACACTTTTCTTAAACTTAACCAGATACTTTTCGTCCCTATCCTTACGTTTCAACACATCATACCTACATAATAATTGACAAGGTCTCAGTATGTGACAAATATGGTTTATTTACACAGTTTGATAATGGAGGAAGTAACCAGTGTTATATAACTTACTTCCAAACTGTAATCCATTACAGATTACTTGTGACTGGTATTATAATTAATCCCTTACCTTTCAATACTACTACAGGTAGTCCTCAGGTTATGACGTACCCGACTTATGTTATTTCGACTTTACGACGCCGGAGTCTCGTCCGCTATTACTGTACATATGTACTGTATACTGTACGTACAGTATCTTATTTTTTTATTTTATTTTATTAATATGAAGTATAATACATGTATTTGGATAGTTATTTACAGAATTAGGGGTATTTCGGGGTACCAAAGGGTTAATTCCGAAATTCAGGTTAAAAGCGTAGGAACAGAACTCATTCATAACCTGAGGACTACCTGTATTTCAGTTAGTTTAGTTATATTATCATACTAGAAACTCATTTTCTATATCAAACATCTGAAGTGATCGCAGACATGCAGTGTTGTTCAGTAACAGTTTGGAGCTTGTGCTGCTTTTGAGCACGATCTCCAGACAAAATCTACAAAAACCATGGAAATAAGTTGTGTTGAGGAGATTATGCATCATACTCGGTGACTCCAGCTGTCCTACCGGGGGGAGTTCATAAATCCAGTGCAGACAGCTTGAGGAAATGTTCCTCTTGCTTTGTACACGACACTATTTAACAGTGGTTGCGTTTGCACTTAGTGTGGCCACGTTCTGTCCTGTGCATATGGTTGTAATTACACAGCTGGAGTTGATGGGACTTAAGGAAGTTGTTTATGCTTTAATTTATTGTGTAACCCCTTAAAGTCTAATGTAACTTTAGTCTTTAGAATTCCCTCAGTCTTTTTGCGTTCGCGTCGGCAGGATTTTGTTAACCCTGTAAAGCCTGAACCATTAAATCATTGACAGAAAATTCTAGTTCTTTGAAATTGGACCCTTTATTGGTCCTTCTGAACAACCAAAAACAAAACTCAATTTCCATGAATGAGTTTCAATTGTGTATCATATTTGATACATCGGGTCACAATGCTCAAATACTGTTTTTGAACAAACTAAAACATAATATAACACAACCGTGTCTAACAAATGTGCAATTCCTTGTCAAAATTGTCAAATTAATGACAGTTTTATAATGTCACTGGAAAGGCCTCTAATGAACAAATTCCTCCCCCCTGGTGGATTATTGGTATATTGCATGTGTCTAATTGTATACATCAGGTTTTTCAAGTTAAAAAATATCACACTGATCATGTAGAGGGCTTGAAAACTCATGCATCAAATATGACACATTTGGCGTTAAAGGGTTGATTTGGGTCATTTTTAACTTCTTGCATCTTCTGCTTTTTCTTTTTTTTCTCCCTCTGCAACCACATTGTATTAATATCTGTAATTAGTATGAACTATCCAAAAAGAGTTTTCATACTGGACATAAAACAAAGGAACAAAGGTCAGATATCAGAAGTTGGAGCCACACCAAAGGTTCCACTTCTGTAAATATGATGTCGATTAACCAGAAAAGTGAATGAATGACTTATTTTTGGTTTGTAGGGTAATCACAACACTCATCACAACAACAACACCAACAAAAAGGAGGAGTATGCTAGAAGCAAAAGCTCATTTTTGCTCCTTTTTACCTGACACACTTAATAAAGTTTCAAAAGAATCAATAACAACAAAAACACGTCTACCATCTGCACTTAATATTCCTGAATGACCTTATACTTAAGGCATGTTTTAAACTTTGTCAGAGAAGTGAGCAAACATAAATTCACCGTCAAGTCCATTCCATAATTTCACACCCTTAACCCAAATACATCCAGACGTCACGTTTGTCTTCACTTTCATACATTCAAAAATATAAAGTCATCTTATATTACATGTACTCTCTCTAAATTGAAAGTGAAAAAGTCTGGACAAAATGAGGTTGGCAGAATCAGTAAGGCAGCATTTGTGCTCAAACATAGATAAGCCCTACATGTAGATAGTGTGGGGGTCGTGTTTTATGCAGAATATATGATCATATTAATTATACATTAAATAAAACCTACGTGAGGTGAAGCACATGCCTCGGTGTCGAAGCTGATTGTCCTGTTATTCCTCAGGTTTAGACACAGGGAAGGTCAACCCTATCAAAGTGTATCTGTTGTCTTCGAGCAGGTCAAACATAAGGCCCGTGGGACAGAACAGGCCGTCCAAAGGGTCCGGTCCGGTCCGCACAGAATATATGAACAGTCGAAGGTAGAGATCATTTGAGTGTTGTCATCACGGTGTACATGTGCGCAGTAGGTCCTGCAATGTGGGAGGCAAATGAACTCATTGTGTTCTCATGTCATTTCAAGTGTACTTGACACATACTGTGTGCGCTGATCCACCAATCACAACCGTTCTTTGTCAATTTGCTGAAGCAGACCACACCCCCTGCACATGGAGTCAGCCGGTGGTAACAACATTAAAAAAATGAGCAACGAACAAGAGAAAAATCACTTGTGCAAAGGGAAGGGAAGAAGTGAAGGGAAAAGCCCAAAGAAAGTTTTTGATGTGGAAGTAGATGGAACAAAACTACACCATGTGGACGGTGACGGAGATTCAGTCTTTGGTGGTGGACGTAAAAATCCAGATGAGCGAGTTTTTAGCAACTCTGAGCAGACAACACGGAAGTAATGTGTCACATCGGAATAACGAGTCCAGCCAAGTTGAGCCGGTACCATGTAAGTGGGACCGGGGCACTAGAGGTCATAGATTACCTAATAAAAGACAAATAAGAGGGAATGGAACTCACAAATGAACATTTAGTAAACATTCTAAACAATCATGTATGATGATAAAAACAGATTCCATTGATTAAAATGCCCACAGAAACGTGGCCGGGCCAGTGGCGCTATCAAAGGTCCATCAGACAGATCCGGGGGGGGGGAGAATCAACATCGACAAGTGTTGCTGCCCTTCAAAGATGAGGATGGGGGCTTTTGAAGGAGAACTGATCCGTTCATCTCTGTCCCCACTTCTGACAGCCATGTGATCTCAGTGAAAAGTAAATTATCACACACACACACACACACACACACACACACACACACACACACACACACACACACACACACACACACACACACACTCCAGCAGGCATCTGGTTAGAGAGGCTCGTCACAAAGCAACTCACAAAGGGAATAATTTAATGGGTGTGCAGCACCTTTCATATTCTTTCTCTGGGTGTCGTCACATCAAAAATGGCGTGAGGTGCCGGTGGAGGGACAGAGCAGCTGAAGCCACTTTTACACAAAGGTTAAACTGACGCGACACGATGCTGTTTGGGTTTACATTTCGTGCACGATTAATCTCCAGATAACCTTAGGTAAGAAGCAAAGCTGTAGAAATAACCATAAATAAAAACTGAATTGATGCCAGGTCATCATTGGAAATGAAAAGCTGATCTCAATTGATTTTTTTCCTGGTAAAATAAAAGTTAAATAAATAAAAATAAATAAACAGTAACGAAAATTAACAGTAAGTGCTGAAAATGGGCTGCTATAGGCATAGTGCCACGGTTTCTGTAAGCTCTGTTCCCATAATGTTAACATGACTCGGGGTAAGAACATATGGTTGTGCTGTGATAGAACAAAGTGGGTTAGAAACACACTCCAGGAAACCGAGGGAAGTGGAAGGTGACGAATGAACAACTGAACGTTAATGCAGTGGAAGTATGAGCTGTAATGGTCGAGTCAAGCAGCGACTGTAACAGACGTATAATGGTTCTATATAATTTATTCTAAGGCGCAGACCTGTGTCAAACATCTGGCCCGCCAAAGGGTCCGATCCGGCCCAGAGAATGAATTTGAGAAAAAAATTACATCTTTTAATTCAGGTTCCACATATAGAGCAGTCAGTTCTCAGGTGGGTCAGAGCAGTAAAACATTATCAAAATATCCTATGAATAATGACAACTGCTAATTTTCTCTGTGTTTTGGTGCAAAAAAAAAGTAAAATTACATGAAAATGTTTACATTAATTTACAAAAAATTTACATGAAAAAGTTGTGAGTGTTTATTAGATATTATGGTAGTATTTTACAGATTTGTGAAATTGAATTGTTCTGTAGATGGAACTGAACTAAAATTATTGTTAATATATTAGTTTAATTTTAACGTTTGACAAAGTCATCACAAAGGCCGGACTGGACCGGGCCGGACTGGCCCCCGGGCCGCATGTTTAACCCCCCCTGCTGTATATGATAGCGAATTTCTTCAAGTGTCAAATAGTACTGGGCATTATTAATCCAGTGTTGAAATGTTGGGGGCATTTTTACAGTTACAGCAGTGCAACAACAAAGTGCAGAAATTCTGTATAAATAACAGGTCAGAAAACAATGAGAAAAAAAACATATTTACATTATATTTCTAAGAGAAGGTGGTAAAAGTAAAAGTAGGTGGGGATTTATGTCTGCGTCGGGCAAGTATAGTGTTGAAAATGCTTGAACTGTTTAGCCCCAGTTGCCTGCAGTAAGTTCTTCAGGTGTTTCTCCAAAAATACTAGTTCAATATTAACTACTAAAGCTCTGGACGAGAAAGAAAATACTGAGTCCCAAAAACCCAATAGCTTAGGGCAGCATCAAAACATACGCGATAGTGCGGCTGACTCTGTATTCCATCTGTCACACATTGGGTCGAAGTCAGATCCAAGTCCTGGATTTATTTTCCACCTTCAACCAAAAGACGAACGACAAGTGCAGACAACAAGGCTGAACTCATTTATCATTTATTTATTTTTGGAGAAAGGGTATTATTATAATGGATGGAAAATCTAAAAAAAATGCAGAGTCAAGTGTAGGTGCTTAGGTAAAGTCGTTTTGACCAGGAGGACGTACGGGGGTGCGACCGCTCGGTTTATTTATATAGAATTACAACCGCGCGCCTGAACTCAGTAGCTTCAAAAGATTTTTCCTTTCAAAAAAAAAAAAAAAATTCACTTCATGATTATCTTTTCTCTTGCTTGATCTTGAACCCCTCAGGTCATCGGAGTCCCGGGGGTATTTTCAGAGGTAGGGAGGTGCTGCTGAGAGGTGGAGGTGGGGGGCTTACCAACAGGTTCATCTGGAGGCCTTTGCTGCTGTGACACATTGTGACCTCCCCTGGGCTTTGGGCACAGCGAGAACTCCGAGAAGGGGGGCGGGGGGCAGAGGCGAGGACGAGGGGGGAGCCGGGGAGGAAAAGGAGAAGACAGAGTGTGTGCGTGTCCTCGCAGTGTTTAGTTGTGATTAGATTGAGCAGCATCTCTGGGTGGCTGTATATCCATCTGCCGCTCGGGGCTGAGCGGTGTGTTCCTGTTGCCACCCTCATGACCTCGGACCTAAACACACCAATTAACCACCACTGGACTTTCCACTTTTCGTCAAAGTCTGGTCCAAACAAACACACCGCTACATCTAACCCCCCTGCCTCTGTTCATCTCGGATCTGCTGCCTCTCGCTCTGACCCACAACAGAGAACATCGCCCTCTTTTAGCCAAAAGCACTGGATTGTCAGGAAACACATTCACTAAAAAATAAGAACTTGCTCCCGGAATGTCTTGTACTCTTCTAATACAAAAGAGAAAAAGAGACATAAATTATTTCTCTACAAACTTGTCGGCATCGGAGCCTAGTGGAAGTGTGCGCTCCGTTAACCTGCGTGTCACATTTTTACCACACGACAAAAACCTGCAATTGAACCGACCCCTTTTTGGTGGAGCCCTTTGGCTTCACACTGCTTATCCTCTGCAAAACATCAAGTCCTCACCTTTGCATTACTTTTAGCCCACTCTGAACATGTAGAATAGCAGAAGTAAACTCTCCTCACATACGCTCAAAGCAGTCTATTAATTCAACTTTTTTTTTTTTTTTTGCCTTAACCTTGACAACGTTTTTCATTGTATTTGTGGCTCATGCGTTTCATTCTTTTTTTTTTTGTTATGGTTGGAAGGACACCTCATTCAGTGAAATATAAAACAGTATTTATATGTTGTGCAGAAAAACTAACACTTCTGTATAAATGATAATTCAATTACTACGCTGTACCATTCTATTATGTAAGTACAGGTTGTCTTCGGGTTACGAAAAAGTTCCGTTCCTACGCTGCCGACGTAACCCGAATTTCCGCGTAAGTCGGAATTAACCCTTTAGTACCCCTAAGTACCCCCTAAATCTCTAAGTAACTATCCAAATACATGTTTTATACTTCATATTACATGTACGTACAGTATACAGTATGTATGTACAGTAATGGCAGACGAGACTCCGGCGTCGTAAAGTCCAAATAACGTAAGTCGGGTACGTCATAACCCGTGGACTACCTGTATTTAGTATATTAGTGTAGTTGCTAGTACCTTGTGTAAGCAAACTACACGTCTTTTCAACTTTTCAACACTTTCCAGACAAATCGATTTGAATGTAAAAAAAACCCCAAAAACATCAGATTAACCTGATGTTGAAAATCATTACTTGCAGACCTAGTGTTTCTTGGGTTTGTTGTTAAAATGTTAAAATACACAAACTGTCAAATATGTATTTTATGCATTGTCTACACATGAGCACTGTCCTTGGGTGTCTTGAAAGGCGCTTACAAATAAAATGTTTTATTATTATTAAATGTATTGTGTGATGACGCCACAGCTGAGGTTTGGGTTTAACGCCCAAAAACAACTTGGTTATGAAAATGATTTGGTGCCAAAATAAATGTGACAGGACGACTGTGGATCATTAGTTTTGTGCCAGGGGCCGTGTCTGTTTTTGATACCAACTGACCCAACCTCTAGTTACTTCAGGGGTGTCAAACATACAGCCCAGGGGCCAAAACCGGCCCGCCAAGGGTCCAACCTGGCCCCTGGGATGAATTTGTCAAACACAAAAATTACACTGAAGACATTAACAATTAAAGATGTTCAAATAATTTTGGGTCAGACCAATAAAACACTAGGCGTAAATAATGAAAACCACAATTTTTTTCTTTTTTTTTGTGTAACCCCCCCCCAAAAAAAACAAACAAACAAACAAACAAACAAAAAACATTAAATTAAACTAAAATGTTTACATTTACAGATCAGCGTTTTACAAAAAATGTGAACCTGAACAAATATGAACAACCACAAATATCTGAAGAGAATTCAGTGTAATTCTACCAATATTCTACCTGTTATTAAATATAATGAACATGTGAAAATGAGGAACTGAAGACAATTAATGGCATAGATTGTAAAAAAAAAAAAAAAAGCAGTTTTTTTAATATTTCTTTTTGTTCATGTTTTTAAAGGATATTTTGTAGATGTAAACATTTTAATAATACAATTTTACTTTTTTCACATTAAAAAGGAGTTCAGTTCAGTTCGCTCAAAAAGGAGTGGGAAGGAGTATAACTATGGGACTCCTGTTCGAATAATCCAATTAATTCTGTTTCTTTTGCTTTGTTAACATATATATCCTGACAAAACTGTGATCCCATCTAATATTAAAAAATTATAATTTTAGGGCACAAGTGACAGCTTTAGACTCATTTCTAGAAGCTCTAAAGTCTATTCTATAGCCAAAAGCATTATATTTTATAGCCCTTTTAATATATATATATATATATATATATATATATTATCAAAACCAAAAACGTGTAAATAACCAAACGCACCAAACATCATAACAAACACACAAATACACTATAGACCAGAGTCAGCCCCGGGTTATCTGATGTGTTTTCATCACAGGTGAAGCACTGGACAAGAATCTTTCATCTTTGGTTCTAGTTTAGTTTCATTTTTGGTTCTAATTTATCAGCAGCAAGTGTTTCATAGTGTTCAGCTGTAAACGAACAGAGTGTGGAAGGATATTTTTAATAGAACCTCTGCATGGTCTGATTCCTCCATGTAAAAATCAGTGAAGAGGATGTTATCATGGATGTAGAGTTAGATAAAAAAAATAAAATAAAATAAAATAAACAGACTCCTTTCAGAACCTTTCAAACAGAACCTTCATTAAAATGTAATAGGAGTTAATATTGGGGAGACACCAAATCCATTAAATCCCACTGGGACAAAGACACACTCCTGTCATACTCCTTCCTTTCTTAAATTTGTAACGATTCACCGACATATGAGACACATTTCTGAAATAAAACACTTAAATAAAATAAAAAAACTATGAAGGAGTCTGGTGTGAAGGGGTTCTATGCAACATTAATTAGTTGAACTAAATACTACAATACCCATGAGCCTCAGTGCTGCTGGAATGACCATGAGGCTTCAACATGTTTCATCAAATATAATCTGAAGGTGTTGTAATGTGGCGAGATTAAGATTCAGATTACACTTTAAATAAACTGATGAAACTGACACTGTGGGTGGACGTTTGTTACTCAAATGCATGATGGGAGTTGTAGTCGAACATGGGTACTACTGTCCTACTGTTATTAAACTTGGAGTCTGAGTCTGTCTCTTTTTTGAGTTGAAAACCAAAGCCATAATAGTGATGATAATGTAATAGTAATAGTAGTAATAGTAATGATAATGTAATAGTAATAATAATGTATTAGTAGTAATAGTAATGATAATGTAATAGTAGTAATAGTAATGATAATGTAATAGTAATAGTAATAATAATGTATTAGTAGTAATAGTAATGATAATGTAATAGTAGTAATAGTAATGATAATGTAATAGT
>JAPSES010065182.1:0-11187 GCA_029822895.1 Maxillicosta whitleyi | reverse complement strand
TCACATTTCTGTGGGTATGTTTCCAGTGTCAAGAATCTAATAAAATAGATAAAAAAACAAATGTGGGAGTAATATTGTGTCAGTCACAATATGTGGGGGAACTGTGCTGCTTGGTGGAGGTTTGCGCTCTCTGAGTGCTTTTTTGTTTATTTATTTTTCTCAAAGAACAAGAACATTACTGTTTTTGGTATGTTGTGTTAGCTCATTTGCTGGGATTGCAGTAAAATAATGTTATGATGTTAGTTATGAACTAATAGAATATGAACATTTGAGCAGGATCTTAAACTGTAATGACTGTGAAACAACAAACAGAAAATTGCCTTTTTAACAGTATTGTGATATATCGTGATATATTGTATCATGATCCTAGTATTGTGATTTGTATTGTTTTGCCTGATTCTTGCAAATACACACCCCTAATGACAGGTTACGCTCTGTGAATACTCAAAGTTTTTTCAGTTTTATCTACTTCATCCCCTTCTGATTTGTTCTGTTTGATCTGTTTTGTTGCCAGCTTATGATCTGTGAAACACTAATCTATAGGAATCATGTCATACAAACACAGTTGGCTTGACTGATTGATAATGACTCCTAACTCGTATGATGGAACATGCAGAAAATCATGCATTAAAGACGTACCCCTTCCGTGTGCAGCTCTGTCAAATTCAAAGATATATTCCAAATATAGACACTTTGCTGTGGAAATGAGACTCCACCTTTCCGACCTTCCATGTTGAGTCAAGAAGTAGAGCAGTAGACTTACGTCTCGTTATTAATTAGAGCTGTCAATCATGTTTGTAACCCCCTTGCCTCTCTTATTACTTTAAAATGTTTCTGGTTATATAGACCTTCACATAGATGCAGGTAATATTAATAACATTAAAGTTGCAGTTGTAGACTTTTAGTGTCACTGAGCAAAATGATTATTATTATTCTTATTATTATTGTGGGTTTTTTTTTGTATATTTTAAGTGAGAAGTGCTGAACACTCCTCATACATCACAGCTTTGTACTGACACGTGATCCTCCTGCAAACAACAGGAGAATAACTCATTGTCCTACACGTTGGTGAATGTAGTCGGTTGTTTACACTGCCACAGGCTTACTTCTGTTTCCTATACAGTGGGTTTAAAGAAACGTGACACTGTTTGTAGTGGACCTGCTCTTCATATGCAGCCTGCAGCCAGCTTTAGATTATTTGCTTCTCTAAGCTTTACCTTCGACTGTTTTTCCTCTCGGCCTGATGGTGCTACTGCTCACATGGAGAACCTCTCTGGAGATCTCTGATTTGGTCGTCTTTTCCTTTTCCTCTCCATGTTTCCTCCCCGTGCCTCTGATTTCTCCAGGCTGTCACTTGACCTTCCTGCACTCTCTGTCTCTCTACTTCCCCTGAAGTGCTCTCTGCCAGTCACGTTCCATGTGTTCCCATAAATGGGCCCTCATCACCCACTGGCACTGGATGAAATCACTAACATGCCTAACATGACTCCAGCAGACGTCCCCTCATGTTAATTTAGTTCTTAGGTTGCCAGCTTCAGGCTCTACACTTGTTTCCTTTGTTGACATTAGTTACATTGCTGCTTTGCAAGCACATTGTTTTACTGCGTGACATCAAGCAAACCCTGAAGCACACGCATATACCCTCACATACAGTCGAGTCCACACATGTAGAACTGACTCAGAAGGATGGATGTCAGTGTAATTAGAAGATCAACACCAGGACATTTCATGGAGGAAACAGATACTTGTGTCTGCAATATAAAATTCTTGTCAGAAGAGCCAGTTCTATCTCACTGACATCATGAGTTCAGCTTGTTGATGATGTGTTTCCAAAAAACAACCGTCTCCTACAAATCACTTCCATACAGTAAATGCCACCCCAGGAATGTTTAATTAAATATCGTGCTGCATTTTACAACAACATTACACAGTCAATAACTGTGTTTACAAGCAGAAAATACGACTTAAGAAAAAAAACAACCTTATAAGCTTTTCAAACTGATAATGAAAGTGTAACACTTCAATTACAACTATACGCCAATAAAAACAGGAGTCTTCTTAGTTTTTCACCTGGAATAGCTTTACAGGACCATCAGCCTCCTATTTTCATTCCTTTGTCCACCCTCTTCTTAAGGTCAGTTTTGTGGTATTTGATCATGGCCAAAAAACAGTTGTGATCCAAGTATTTAATAATAAATGTATGACTGATTCTCCTTCTTGCTTTCATTTTGCCTTGCATTTTTTACTCCCATCTGAAGAACTATCAGTTGGCTTGTCTATCACTTCTTTATTAACCCATAAAGATCCAGCGCTATGTGCCAGTTACCAAATGCTTTATTTTCTCTCTATTTAACTTTTATTAAGCGATTTATTTCCATTTATTGTAATATTATTCTCTGTATTTTGGATTATTTAGTGTAAATCAGATATTTTTCTCTATGTTTTATTTACTGATCATGTGGAAGTTCATGAAAACTCTCTATTAATTCAAATGTTATTATTTAACAACAGAGAAAACAAAAGTAACTTTATCAGCAAGGGTATCAATGACTTAACATTCAAACAAGCATCTATGACTTCTCTCAATGATCCAACTCCATGGGTTTTACTGGTGAATCAATGTTGTAGAAGGTGACAGTGTTTCCATGGTAACTACAGAGTCTCTGAACATCCAAATGGGTCATATCTGATGACCATGAAAAGATGACAAACTCCATTTTTGCCAGTGGCTGTTTGGATCTTTATGGGTTAAATTGGTAGAGTCATTATTTATCATTTCAGGAGATTTGCCATTACTAGGAATTCTTTGGTACAACACCAATACTAAAAAACTTCTGTATTTATGGGAAGGAAACTGTGGAATGTATGTTAAAATGTACTACTCATAACATAAATGAATGAATTATAATCTTCTCCTCCTAGGTTTAAACTTGTTTTTTTATATTATAAAGGTAATTTATTATGTTGTTATGTGTTTTGTTTCTTCTTCTGTCATTGAAAAAACCCAGGTTCTTCAAGATTTAAATAAAGGTTGAATATATGAATGAATGAGCAACAGTCAGACCTGAATGAAAAGAGATATGAAAATGTGTTGACAATTATAGCCCAAAAAAAAAAAAAAAAAAATCTTTAAATGTGGTCAGAAGTACACTTGTCACAAAAATGTTTACATAAAAAAATATTAAAATGAGATGTGTATTGTATGTTAAGTGTAGTAAAATATCTCTAATGATCCTATTATCGGTCATAATTTTGTGTATTTCATTTTATGTAATTCATTATTTTCCATGTTATGTGACTCTTTTTGTCAGTTGTGTTTGTGTTCTGTGATGATGGAAGATGACAAATGTAGCAACAAGACCTTTTTCTAAATTTTAAGAAATGCATCTGTCATGAATACAATGTCATTTTACATTCAGTGACACCTCGTGCTGAAGTTGCAGGTTGAAACTGAATGACTTAATAACTCAACAGTCCACTGGCGGGAGTTCAAGAGGACTCAGTGAACCTGAATTAAAGGCTGTGGTTGGTTTGTCTATTTTAGGTGGTTCTGGTTTTTGGTGGATAAAAATAACTCCACACAGACATAATATGAGATGGTAGCCCACCTTAACGCTGTATGCTGCCCAGTACCACGCAGAAAAACACAACAGTGGATGTCTGCTACTGATAGTGAAGCATGGAGAACCCGTGGATGTGGACCTTTGTGGATATAAATGGGTCATTCTGAGGCAACAAAAACACTAGTCCTACTCCTTCCTTTGCATTAATAAAAAAAATAATTATGAACATTATAATCAATAATTGAACTGGCGACATGTCCAGGGTATACCCATAAGAAACTGAGATAGGCTCCAGCGACCCCCACAATCCTGGTGAGGATAAAGCAGGTTCAGAAAATGAACGAATGAATGATTAATAATCTTCAGTTAGACTCTCAGTTTTCCATAATATGAACATAAAAATATAACCAAGAGATATATAAAGTTACTTTTTATTTAAGGACATTTATTTCTACATGATTTTTTTTTTAAACTCAGGTACAATTATACCACATACCTATTACTTTCACTGTAATAATCTAATACTCTTTACACTGAAGATACAGAGCATTTGAAGAGAAGTTTTCCTCAACAGTCACTTTTCCATTGACCCTTAAACTACTCATATAACTTAAAATTTGCCCTAAAATAAAATTTAGCCAAAACTCTTGTTCGATTAAAGGTTTTTCTGCTGGCAAGAGGTGGTGTTTCAGGTGTAGCGCAATTGGTATATTATGCAAAACTGCAATGGAAAGACTTTTTTCTGCAACTAGAATGACATGAATAAAAACAAAACAACAAAAAAAACAGATGTTGACGGACGTTACAACAAAGGGAAGAAGAGTTTTCAAAGAACCATGATGTGTTATGTGTGGACACACTAGGAAACTGAATATTTTTTAATTTAGTACAGGATAAAGGGGTAAGATATAATAATAATAATGGGAGTAGAGGGCCTTTGGGCCTGTGCAATGGCTTTTTAAGGTGAGAGACGGTGTGTGCAGTCCTGATCCCACCCTTTACACCTGGGGTTCATTTGCTATGGCCTAGTAAAGCGGGACGGTGACAGCAAGGTCCTCGAGTCATAGGTTTTAGGTCAGACTTTCCTTGTCCTAGATGGGTTGCCCACATTGACAAGGGCTATTGAGCTCCATCTGCCCGACAGGGATCCTTCCTTTAGCGACTATTCAATCTCCACCCCCTCATTTAAGGTTGCAGGGTAGGGACGGTACACCTACCCCAAGACTAGTACATTCGGGCCCTTGCACCACATCAAGGCAGTAGGGTCGGGGGCCGATGTTCGGGTATCCCAGCAAGGGAATGATAATGAATACATCAGTAAATATACAATATTTATGTTTGTTACCATGTTTATGGCATGACGTCTCATGTCATGTCAAATCATCGCATTCATGTTTAATGGAAAAATCGACTTTACGCACTTTTGTTTTTTCGACATTTTAAAATATTGCTTAAGTTTCACTCTGATGTCCGATGGAAAAGACACTAGTGATTAATGAACCCCATTAAGGTCAAAATGATTAGAGACTGACTTAATATTTCACTGATTGATGGTGAATACAGTTGTTGAATTTGCGCACGGCAAGGTGCTTTGACAGCAGCTTTGTGTTATTTTTAGATGAATGGAGTCCAATGTGCAGAATCAGCTGGACTTGTTGGGTGAGTTAATCCTTTCTGAGTTCTCCTTCATTC
The DNA here is from genome assembly GCA_029822895.1 of Maxillicosta whitleyi. Lineage (NCBI taxonomy): Eukaryota > Metazoa > Chordata > Actinopteri > Perciformes > Neosebastidae > Maxillicosta > Maxillicosta whitleyi. Next base: position 5,932 of record JAPSES010065182.1, on the reverse strand, counting down.
TCCTCCAGAGCTTTCATTCTGTATTAGTCTGAGGGTAAGCATGAGGCATTCAGATCGGGCCCACACCCTCCCTGTTTACTCTAACACTAATGACTTGTCCTCGCTGCAGCGCTGCTACAGTCGTCTACACATGGAACCAATTCTATCTGTGCACAACACCGCGACCGCCTGCCGGATCCTACACCGGCATCATCCAGTAAATCAATCCGTTACTACAGCAACAGGTGGTGTTGTAGATATCCACAATTTAGCAGGGGCAGGAACTGATTATAAGTGACCAATCACTGAACAGAGAGCGTATAGGCCAAGGAGAGTTATGGAGAAACACAGTCAGGATGACATCAGTGTCCACACGTGCATATTATCTTGAAATAGAGTCACTGTGTTTGTCTTGGCAAACCCATCTGTAATCGCTATTATTGGGCTTTTGTTAAAAGCCTGTGTCAGAGTGTGAGATGTTACAGATCTTGCATGTGCCAAGAAAACTGTTTAGAGACAGATTTAATGAGCCCAAGGTATTAATGTGTATAAGTCTCTATAAGCTCATTCCTGTCAAACAACACCACTGGACGGCATGGCTCTGAGTATTTACCGAGCAAAGGCCATGGAAAAAAAAAAAAAAAAAGAATAGTCTTGGAAAAATACAGTGTAGGTGCAATCATAAAATCTCCTCAACCCTGGTTTATTATCTAACACACTCTAGAAGACAATAAACTGACATCTAACATGGGAAGTAACAAATACCTTATTAGATTAAGTGTTCACTTTTCTGGGCTTGACTTGACTATTTATTTACAGCTTTCCTCCCTAAATTCAAATTCCAAGATTCTTTATTGTCAGTTCACTAAATGTACAGGACATACTGTTTCTCTCTCACCATTAAAAAAAGAATAGGAATAAATAAAACTGTACATGTCTATTTATATGTTCAGTAGCAGCAGATGTGCAATACAGTGATAGTTATGAGGTGAGGAGGTGCATAGTGAAACCAAACAGCAACTGATTGTCAACAGCAGTCGATATATGGCAATAGTGCAATGTTTAAAGGAGTGGTATTTTGCTTTTTAAATGGAATTATACATTTTCATCTACATAAACTGTAAATGTTCTGCTTGGGTCTGAATTCTTCATTAATTCAACTCCACAGGTCCATCTTCAACACTATTTCTTAGTAATGACACCAGAAAGGTCATTTTGAGCGCTGGCCCTTTAAATACAAATGAACCACTTCAGGCTCCACCACCTCCGGGTTGTTGACCATGCTTTTTGTCCCGTTCAGTCACTTGTGTTCATTAATACAACCAACAACTGAACGTTTTAGGTAATCGGTTCAAAGTTTGGACATATTTTCAGTTTTTACTACAACCACTGATGCTGATAAACAATTACGTCGTACTCAGAGAAAAGTTCATCAGAAGTCTGGACCATATATGTGCAAATGTCATGATGTAACTAGTTGTAAAATGTCACAAATTAAGAAGGAATTAAAACAAGTTGTAGAAATCCACTTACTTTTATATACTTTTGCAACACCTGGAGGATTGAAATTCAAACTTTATGAATTATTAATTTACTTATGAATTATAAGTAAATGAACCAAAGACTAATAAAAGTAGGTTTAGATAAATACGACCCTTTAAAACAGACTGTTTGAGCAAAGTATAGGCTTCTTCTGCTGTTTCTTCACTTTGGTTTACATTGTGGAATGAGAACCCAAGTGTGAAATCTGCCTGTATAATGTAACATCCAGATTTTACTACCATCTCCCTATATAGGTCAGGAGTTGTGCAGAATGAAAAGAACCATTTTATAGGGTGTAATGTAAACACTTTGCCCAACTTGCTGCCTGTGTGACCACATTCCTCAATGTTCTTTTAATCTTTCATTTCAAACTCTGCAACCCCTGCTGTTGCTCACCCGTGCATGCCCGGCATATTTAACATGCCTTGTAAAATACAGAAGAAGTGATTCGTGACTCCTTCCACCCTGCATTGTTTGGAAGCTCTTTGTTGTTTGATGTGTGAACAGTAATCATGCAATTGTGACGAGTTCGTGCTGTACTTTGAGGAATTTCGCAAACAAAAGAAGTTGACTTTGGCTTTAAGCTTTGTTGATAAAAAATGTCAATAATTGGATCTTAGCGTTGATAACGCGGGGTTACAACACACCTGGTCGGCATGAACACAATAAGCATTCCTGATGTGTGTTTAATGCTTAACTCTGCTGTAAATAGACAAATGTATCAGTATGAAAGCAGATCCCACTAACTCATAGTACAATGACAGAGCTTTAGTTAACTAAAACTAAGTCCACAGGTGGGCAGTGATGAAATACAAACACTTGGTTACTGTACTGAATTACATGAATTACATTTTCCATGCCACTTTTGTTTGAGTATTGTTTTTTTTTTTTTTTTTATGTTTTCTGTTACTATTACTCCTCACATTCTATTAAAATGTACCTTCCCAACATTACAGTTGTGGAAAAAATTATTAGATCACACTTTGTTTTCTTCAATTTCTTGTTAATTTTAACCCTTACATACTAGTCTGGTCAAATTTGACCTGTTGTGACATTCAACCGTAGTAAAAATATCCTAAACTTTATTCTTTTATACTGAAATTTGGTGACTTTTCCAAAATGTTGCCAAAACACACAAAAATGAAAATATTGTTAAATGTTATTCTTTTGTACAGGTGCTACATATTTTTGGACACTGAGGCTGGTTCAGGTCAGTTTTATATTTAAATCACAATGTTTTGTTTTGTTTTGTTTTTTTTAAATGTTTTTATGTGTTATGTAAAACAGGATATGTGATACATGATACTGTGTGATAGTACATGTTTTTCTCCAAAAATGACTCTTGTAAAACTTTAAAAAAAATGTCCTTCCTGTCCAGAATTTAGTGTTGTGTCTTGTCACTTCCTGTTTTATTTTGTTAGCCTCCCTCCTGTTTCATGTCTGGTGTCTTTACTTCTTCTGTAATTACCTGTCCTAGTCCTAATGTGCTTCACCTGTGTCTCCGTCTGCTCCTACTCCCGGTGTATAAGTCCTGTGTTTTCTGAGTTTCTTTGCGAGTTTGTTTTTTTCTGTTTTGAATGATCAACTAGCCTTTGTTCCTGTCTGTCTTGCTTGTTCTGACCATTTTGGATCCTGGAATCCCTGAGTTTGTCTTTGTCTGTTCCCTATCTGTGCCTCTGCCTGATTGGACTGTTTACCTGGATTTGGACCTGTGCTGTACTGTATATGGTACTTTGTTTTTGCCCCACCCTCACCTGTACTTCTGGTGGATTGCCTCAGTGTTTGACCCTGCCAGTCTTATGATTAGAACCAGTTTGATCCTTGTTGGTACCTGTTTGGTTTCCCTGTTTTCCTGGTTTTTGACCCCTGCCCAGCTCTTACCTCTGATTTTGGATCACTCCCACAGACTAATTAATAAATTGTTTTATTTTCCCTAAATTAAGACTCCTTAATTCCACTCTGCATTTGGGTTCCCATCCCCTATATCTATTTGTGACACTTCCTGCTCTGAAACATTATATTTATATATGTGAGTATATATATATATATGTTAATGTATATATGTGGGATAGTCTATTTAGACATTCTAGATAAATCTGTTTAATTTACTTTAAATTTGGTATAGACACTTACTATGAAGGAACTCTTGGTCTGGGTTAAATTTGACCAGAACCAAACTGTGAAGGCTGAAGAAATGAACAGTTTGTAAGTTAATGCCTGGTAAAACTAAAGGTACATTTGTCTGGACAAATATGATGATAACAACAAAAATAAAAACAGTTTAATTTCAGAGCTAATTTCTATCCATTCACCATGTTTTCTTGATAATAACCAAAATCACTTCACTACATTTACATTTTCTCTTCCTAGCACATGCACAATTACATATAAACATGCACCCCATATTCCAAACGTACTAGCTGGATGCAGATGGACTATTTTGCACTTTTGAAAGACACAACCCTTATTGTACACTGTTAGTAAGTCAATTTGTAGATTTTTTTTGCATGTGGACTGAGATTCCATATGTTTTAATACACACAAACCTTTTATAGATCCAACCCTGGTGACTGATAAATGCAATTCAGGATGAAACTGGATGTTGTGACATTTTTTGTGACCTTGCATAAGCACTGAATGGCATAAATAAATGAATATGAAATAAAATGACTGTGTATGACTTCGGTTTGGGCGCAGCAGTGTGTATTGTGTGGCATATTTTATAAAATAGACAAAAAAAAAAATCTTGTCTAAGGGGAAATAAAGTTAGATTTTCAGGTTCCAGCCTGCTCGGCACCTCCTCTTAGTGCAGTACAGTGTGGAAGAGGACTTGGTTTTACAAACCACCAGGACTTGTGCGTTTCTTGGCTGCTCTACCTACCTCTGATGCTGCTACAACAGACTCTTGTGATGTTAAGGTGAGTTGACGGTGTAGAAAAAGCCACATGATGCAGACCACAAGAGGAGGCAGACACAGATTTACAAAAGGGATGACACATCCTGTAGGACTGGTGGGTACCGCTGCCCAGACCTAGGACAGATGAGGGGGTTAAAGTTGGGGAATTGTGGGTAGACAGATCAGTGGACCGTCACAGATTGCTTCCGGGACTTTCTGAATGCCTGTATTCAGATGGATGATGATTAACCGGAGGTGACTTGTTCTGGCTGGAACCAACCTGAGATTAAATCAGGCCTCATCTAAAATAGAACCCCCCCCCCTCCATTCCTCTGTTGGTTTTCCTCCAGGCTTCTGCTTATTTCTTCTCCCTCCTCTTTCCTTTTTAAACTTCCTTCCTTGTTCCATGCTCCATCCCCATTCTTTATTTCCTGTATCTATACATTTGTTCCATCTGGCCTTCCTTTGTCCTGTATTATTGACGTCTTACCACCATCAGGACCTGTTTCAGCTTAAACAAATGTAGTAATAAACCACAGAAGTGACATCCTCTTGATTTTTCCCTTTATTCACATAGGAATTCACCATTCTCATTCATTCATCAAGTATTACGCAGTCAGTCATTTATAGTGTTTGTAGCTGTACTTAGTGCATTTGTCATTTCTACTTGATTTTTTTCTTATCCAATGTTGACCACTGCTTTGAATCTTTACTGAATTTATACATAATCTATAGAGAAAGAATGTGTTTGATAACACACAGAAAAACACTCCTGTTGTGCATGCAGCATGTTGAACAATGCTGATAATGTAATAATTAGGAAAAAGAACTATTAATTAAACATGTGACATTTAAAAAAAAAAAAAAGCACTAAAATGTTCACTTTTATCTATACAGGTTATCTCTTATTTATATAACTTTTGTTATAAATTTGGTAAACAATGTAAAAAGCACAAAGAATAATTATTTTCTTATGAAAAGCTGATGCAGAGTCTGGTTTGATATAATAATTGGTCTAATTAGTGCACTTATCACCAGGAAAATTATCAGAACTTTAGACACATTTTTTGTGAAATTATCATCTCAGCCCATTTGATCCTGAACTGATAAAACTCTGACTGAAAACACTTCCATCCACACCCATTCATGACCCCTGTTTGTTTCTTGTTTTTTATTAACCACAACCGGAACATCACTGTCACTGTGTCTATTATTTACAATAACAGTCATTTCCTATTCTTAATACTTAGTATTTTAGTCATATTAAGTTCAACTCAAACTGACAAAACCTAAATATATTCAAATAAGTTTTGTGTCTAAATTTACCATAACATCACAATATTTGTACAATTAAATGTTATTGGGTGCATTTTAAGGTTTATGATACATTCAGTTCCATAAATATTTGGACAGTGACACAACATATATAAGAATAAGTATATTTTAATGAGGAAATTAGATTTGGGTTTATTACAGTTGCTCCAGTCAAGATCAGAAATATAGAATATTAACATG
>JAPSES010065163.1:0-11188 GCA_029822895.1 Maxillicosta whitleyi | reverse complement strand
CGGTAGGCTAATGCTAATGCATCACCTAGCTTCTGTCCGCTGTTCTTCCTCTGGGATGAGCCCGTGGGCGTACCATATACGGCTCTGGGCGGGGCTTATGACGTTGGCCTGCTCTGATCTGCTCGTTTGTCTGTACGTTAACCTTTCAATGACAAATAAACCCATTTAAGTCGAATTTCACGGCTTGGGGTGCTGCGTACATATACTGCTTGTTGTGACCCACCACATTGTAAATAGAGATACTCACAGTGGTTTTTAGTGGAAGGAGCTCATTAACTACACTACCACTAATACAGTTTGTGTTAAATGTTGCAGAGTAACTTGCTGCTGCACTAAATCTAACCACAAACAGTTTTATTTGATAATGATTACAATGCTGTAGAATTCATAAACACACTAATTACCAGGCTAGCTGACAGAACTATTTACTATTAACACATTATAAACCTGAATAGAACTGGTGACATGTCCTTGTGCTTCTCTGCCTTTGACTGGGACAGGCTTGATCACCCCAGCAACCCTCCCAAGGATTAAGCGGTTCAGCAAAAGAATGAATGAACATTAACATTAACGTCTTGGCTATGCTAACAGAACTGGTTATCAGGATATTTCATGAAACATTTGTCTGGCAAAGTTCTCTAATGATCTTGATAGTTTAATTCTTACGGTAAAACTACAGTAAAGACGTCTGTGGTCTTAGACATGTCCATGCAGGGCCACTTTAATATACATCATGTATGGAACAACATTTACTGGGAACATACAGGGTAATACTCAAATGAGCCTAATACTTATTTAACTAATAGCTGTAATACTGAAAACACTTTTTTCTTGATTTAGAGAATATTGTAACAATTTATGTGTGCTATTCCTTTTTTTTCTTTGAGGTACCGCAAAGTTATGTGTGCTTTATCCCTCCTTTACAATGGTTGGTCCCTGTTAAACAATAAACCATTTCACACAAGCACTGACCTGGTTTCAAGAATGAACCCATTCGATTATGATAGTTATTAAAAACTAAATACTCCTAAACAAACAAAAAAAAATAAATAAAGCTTGTCATTATGTCAATGGAAGTATTGTGGATGCACTCATTCAACTTACAGTTCCTCTGATTAAATAAATAAAAGCTCAGAAATTCAGGCTCAGCAACTGAACAAGTTCTTCCATAAAATTTGTCAATCATAACAATAATTTATAGGATTGTGTTAAGTGATGGTCTAAATCAGGGATGTCAAAGTCATTGTAGTTCAGGGGCCACATTCAGCCAATCTGACCTGAAGTCAGCCAAATACCACATGAGACCAGACAGAGGTCAAGCACTATGACAACACTCAGTAACAGCAAATATCTGTTTTCTAAAGTAAACAGCAGCAGTTCCAGTAAAGGCTTTAAACATGAATTTACTTTCTGTGTCTCTTACAGCTCACTATTTAAGGAATGGGAAGTTTAAGTAAACTAAATGTATTTATCTATCAAATAAACCTGAATCAAACATTTTATTCAGTCAAAGTGAAAAACAGTACTGCATGTTTCTGCCACAGTATAAACACCAACTAAACTTTACAAACTCCACTAATGTAGAGGTTTTGCATAAGTAAACAGTACATGTGTGTTTTCCTGTCATTTTATCCACATGCCCTACATATATACTGTATATATATTTCATGTCACATATCTGTGTGCAGAGTAAACACTGACTCGAACCACATGACGAACTGATAAGTCCATCTAACACGTCAGGAGCAGCTGTGAAATTCTTGGATCATGTGTTTCTGTGGTGCGTTTTTCACCTGTGCAGCATTGACCGTGTGCTGCTGACATGAGATTTCCTTCTCTGTGTCTCTGTCGCTCTGACTCTCCTTGTCTTTGTCGGCCGTGGCGGCGTCCTCCTCATCGATGCCACTCTCCTGCTCCAGAACCCGGAACTCCCAGTCCTCAAAAGTCCGGAGGGCCACCTCCATCGCCTCCTTCTCCTGCAAAAAACAAAGAATGATCAGTGAAATATGAAGGTTTTTAACAGCCAGCACTTTAATTTATGTGTAAATACATGAGTAATGAAAAAATGCAGATAGATGATGCACTGATGACCAGAACAGTGTGCTTATTTACAATTAATAAGATCATTTAATGCTTTCCTATCTATGTTCTGGTTTATTTTCATACGTGTATATGTATGTGTGTGAAAATGGTAAATGAAGATTATTATTTACAAAAGATCCAAGGGAATAGATTTTTTTATACATTATGTTGACAGGAAGCTAAAAGATCTTTTGTTTTCATGTATATGTATAGGTTTTTCATGTTTTCTTGTAGTTAGTTTTAATTAAGTACAGTAGGATTACTTTGTTTTGTTGCACAATCAAAACAAGTGGTGCCAGGCACAACAAACCCCGCCCCTCACACATACTGTATCTTATTTTGGCATGGACACAGCTGATGTCATCATGTTTATGTGTGTGCTAATATCAGCATATCAATTGCTTTTATATATATGCCAAATCTGAAGTAAATTGAAACAAAATTGATATTTTTAGACCAGGGTTTCTGCAGGTATCTGTAAATGTAATTCAATATTTTTTAATACCACTTTAAACAAATTTAATGCCTACGTCCAACTGCAGATACACTTTCATTATGCACGACAGTTTTACAACAGGTTCTGAATGGTTCCTTCTCCAGTCACTTCTGCTACAACTTGCTTTTTCCCACATTTGCCAATATTCCCTCCGCTCTTTCACCATAGTATGAGCGCGCTCATCCCATGTTGTGACTTCATGAATCGGCCATAAACAATAGCCAATTAAAGGGTTCCGCCTGTCAATCATCACACTGTACCTCCGATCAAAATCATTAAATGTTTAAATAATCCAAATAAATCATGAATAACAATGTTTTTTTTTCCCCATCAAGTGTAGGTTCATTTTTTAAATACCTCTGGATATCGAATGTAATGCTTTTTAATGTCATCTAAGGCTTTAATTTTCATAAAATCTATTGCTTTCAAATGATCTGAAGAAACCATGTAGGTATTTGAAATTTCACTCATTATAAGTAAAATGGAGAAAAAAAGATTTTAAAAATGTATTAAAAATTTTAACTTTGACCCACTTTTCACAAAATGTAAATCAGATCTATTGTGGGTTAGTAACAACCGATAAATCCAATTTGGTATGAATTCAACCAACAGTTTTGCTGCTGGAGTGTTAAAAAACAAACAAACAAACAAATAAAACAAAAAATAATACTCTTTGCCTCCCTACTACTGTCCCTTTGCCAGACATGAAAACAATAATGTAACTTTGACAGTAAAAATAATAAAAGCTTAAAGGAGTGACAAAAGTACCCTGCAAACAGAGATATTAAAAACCGTCAATACGAGAAACTGATGTACAAACATAACCTTAACAAAGTAAAACAAGGACCAAACAAAGTCAAATAAATAAAGGACGTAACTTAACAAGCAGGTAGCACAAGTTAACATGCAGTCCTATGAAAAAGATAAAAAATAACAAAAGGTAAAACCAGACACTACTTTAAATTTGAACAAAATTAGAAATATAGCGGTATTTAGTGGTATAATATAATTTAATTATTCACCAGATGTTAAATATACCTTAATCTTCAACACTCATTAGGTTTGGTGGTTTAGTTTGCGTTATAATGACCACACATGTGCATTTCTCAGTCTGTATTAATATAAAAATTTGGACATTCAGGAAGTATGTAGAGCAGTAAAACCTGCACACATGCCCACATACAGACAGTTCAAAGCAGAACAACAACAAATGGGAAACTTCTATGAGGTCGGTTAAATTTATACTTTTACTTTCACTTTTATACACTGACTATATTCCCCCAACTTTTTCAGGCATTGACTGTAGAACATAGAGTATATTTACAATCAGTGTAAGTGTTGGAGTGTGTAGGTTACAACATTAATGGTGTAAAATAAAACCCAAACTGTTTACTTTTGCCTACATTACACAGGCGAAAGGGGGGTGCACTGATCATGCTCAGATGTCTATGAAAAATGCAAGGTCATTTTGAAATTTTTCCTATTGAGGAAATGGTTGAATTTTTAGTAATATTTAAAATAAATCACACTCAGAATGCTCACCACAGACACACCAAGGGTTAAAGACATTCTAATCTTTATTCTAGGTAGATTGAGAAATGTTCTAAACTTCCACAACACTCCTGATTTGAATGTATGATATTAAAATATTTGTTAAAAAAAAAGTCATCAAATACAAGGACACATGACTCAAAAGTTATTAAGAATAGTTACTTTGCTGAAAATTGAAGCAGACCAAACAAACAAAAAAAAAAAAGCATGTAAGGTAACTTAGTATAAATTCCTTAAAGCATTAGTGCAGTGAAGCTAATGTTTGAACAAAAGGGTTAAAGACATGTAAAAGGAGGTCACACCGAGTACTATCTCTTTGGTTTATAGAAGCTGTTTTTAATCTGAAACTTTTGCTTTCTCTATGAAGCTCCGCTACACGTCACCAAACTAGTTTTTCAAAAGTTCTTAGGAATCAATCTCAACATGTCACAACACAAAGTAACAACTTGCTGTTTGACTGCACTGAACCTGTCATTAAAGCAGTGGCTTTAAAACAAAGACCATCCCTATCCTGTTCTGCGGCATTCACAAAAAGGACAATACACACTTTATGTGCTACGAACGGGTGCAACCCTCCGTCTAATTGACAAATCCAGTCCAACAGGTACTACACAAACACACAGTATGTAAAACAAACAGCGTATTAAAACAAACAAAAAAACACACACACACTCACCACAGCGTTTAACCCCAACACTGAACTCCAGGTTTTACATTACAGGAAACCAAATCCACATATTAACTGTATTTCTTTACTAATATATTTCTAAGTCATAATCGGAAATTTCTAAATTTACAATTATAGATCTTATCCTGCCTTCAAATGCTATGGGAATTATGTTAAATACTAATAATGAATGTGAAAACTGTACATGAACTTCTCATATTTTCCACTGAGGAACTGAGAAAAATGCACAAGCTGCTGAGATGAAAATAACATTTGATCTTTTTAACAAGGCAGAGAGCCACCAGGGACTAATTTTCAAAGATAAACAATGCTCTTATTAGCATTCTGCTACTGTTAGATGATGATTTTGAACATTTATAGCATAAATGATTTGCCAAATAAATGCTGTAGCAGATAAACTAACACATCTAAAACTTTTACCCAGGTAGAGGGTCATGATATTTTTCATTTCGCTATGACAACAAACGCACTTCAACACAACACACCTCGTGAATTTGAATTCACAACTTGAAAGGATATTAATAATCAATCTAATATTTATCATCATAAAATTATATATTTACATTTATCATTATTGTGTTGTATCCCAGGCACAACACAACACCTGTATCCAACGTGTCCCAATATTACATTAGGGTGACACTTTGATCCAAAGCGACTTACAAGGTATAGACATGGTAAAGGGCCTTGCCCACCTGGGATTTGAACTGGCAACCTTCTGCACCAAAGTCAGCGGTGTAAACCAATAAGATATCCAGTTGCTCAATACTTTTGTCTATGTAGTGTATGACTTAGGCAATTATGCTATGAGGCATAATAGCAACACGCATTCATATACATACATACATATATATATATATATATATATATATATATATACACACACAAATAACTAATAACTAAAGTTATTTGTATATTTGTATAGTAGTCTATTTTAGTTTTATTTTAGTGTATTTTATATTATATTTTTGATTTCTCACTTCTTAATGATGCACCTTTCAACCATTTTTTGCACATCTACTGTGTGTTGTCTAAAAACCTGTAACTGTTAGATAAATAAAGTACCTTATCTTATCTTATCTTATCTTATGATCAGGAGATGCACATAGCTGCCGCATGTCTTCAAGGTATAAAGATGACTTGTATCTTTCTTGGTGCATTTGCATAGAGCTGCCTCAGCTCTGTGTGACTGTTTCTTTCTGCAAAACAAAAAAACAGCTGTCCAAGTCTAAAGCTGTTCTTTCTCTTCTTCTCACACCCACACTTGGAGGGTTCCCTTTATGAGTGGTTTAAACTGGTAATAATGGCAGTTACTTTACAGTTGCTGTCATTTCCATCTGATCCTCAGATATCCTGGTGGGTTCAAGCCTCTTCTACAACAGAGAATCTGGCAGCTTTTTCCTCTGACTTGGAGCGTGGCTGTTAGAAACAACATACTCTGTTATAATTTCACACCTTGACAGGCAGCGACTTTTAAGAACCACTTCTGAAAAGCTTAAAGCGTCACTTCAGTGGATGTTTAGAACGACATAAGAGAGCTGACCGACGTTAATCATATGGATCTATTTAAATATCTGCCAACTGATTTAGACCATGGGTCGGCAACCTTTGCAATTTAAAGAACCATTACATGACGGAAAAAATAAAAATAAAACTGTCTGGAGCCAAAATACCTTTCATCAAACTGGTGACTGATTCAGAAGCTCTTTAGGATTAGTTTGTACAGAATAAATCGAAGTTTCAGTGCATTTACAGAACTACAAAGAAATGACAAAACTAAAGAAAACTGTGATTTTTATCATTATTTTTGTTTGGTGCAGAAATCAGCTGGTACGTGAAGGCTTTCTTTGGAATGGAGAAAACAGATGAACACCTTCAGGGTTTAAAATTAAAAAGGAGTCTTCTTTTGCTACTATTTGTTTTTTATAATTATCTTTTTATTAGAAAGGCAAATATCCACTCATACAAATTACAGCCTTATTCATTCTAGGAAATAAAACAGAGTGAATAAAGAATTATACAGTAATTATATCAATGTTGCCATTCTGTAATTTTCTTTTACTTCTTTTGCTACTATTGCTATATTTTTTTAATTCATTTGATGTAAAGTCAATATTTTTTATAACTGCATAACATTCAAAATTCATTTCCACATGGTTTTTAACAATTATACTGAGAAAAAGGACCCAGAGCCGTATGAGCCCTGGAGCCACAGGTTGCCTCCCCCTGATTTAAACTCATTAAAATGCATGCGTATTAAAAAGCAAAGCAGTAAAAATGGATCTCAAATGAAAAATGGTGCGATAAATGACCAAGTGATGCGCTTCGATTACAATTAAATCAGGTCATATGATGAAAACAACAATTTTTCATAATTCTCTGTTGCACATTTATCATCCATAACACAAAACTGCTGTTTATCCTCAAGGGTGGGTGTCAAGGGAATTCATCTAAAATACTTGATTTGTTGGTGAGGGGTTTTTTTTGGGGTTTTTTTTTTAACCTCCCAAATCAAGATTATGAAATCAACCAACAAGTTCTCACTCTTCATCATACACGTTTCAAAATTTATATGAATTTTCATCACTTCCCCTTCACACGATATTTTGTGGTTTCAATGATGGATATAAAAACACAAAAATGATGCATGAATATAAATCCTCATGTCATTTCATAATTTATCACTCCATTTTTTTTCTGTTCTACTTTTTAACTTATGTAGATTTTCATAACTTCTGTTTCTACCAGTAGATGTTTCTTACTTTCACGCCTCCTTTTTTCTTTGTGGAAACCTTACAGCCCACCTGTGCGCTCCCTTCACCTGTTGTAGCTGGAGCGTTAGCTGTTCTCTCTGGCTCTCTGGCTGACTGGGGATCAGTTTTTCCCTCTCCTCACAGGCCCTCCTCAGCTCCTCGACCCTACGTCTCTCCTCTTCCAGGCTTTCACGTTCCTGCGATCAGAGATTTCATAGTCGTGTTTGTAGAAACTGTTCAGGGTGACTGTAGACATCGAACATTACACTTTAACATCAGACGCTAGTGGACAATTATTGAATCAACATCTTTCAACTTCTATCTTTTAAGGCAGGGGTCTCAAACTTATTTTCTTCCAGGGGCCACATTCAGCTCGAATTTGATCTCAAGTGGGTCGGACCAGTAAAATAATAGCATAATAATCTATAAATAATGACAACTCCAAATGTTGTCTTCGTTTTACTGGAAAAAAAAACCCCATTAAATTATAAAAGTGCTTACCATTAATGTGAATAACCTGGAAAAAAACTAAATTTCTTAAGAAAAATAAGTGCAATTTTAACAATATTCTGCCTTAGTTTTTCATTTCTACATGTGCATTATGGATCAGTTCTGCAAAGATACTAAACACTAAGTAACAAGCAGAAAATTGTTAAAATTATGTTGAATTTTCTTTAGGTATCTCAGGTTCATATTTAGTCAGATTATTCACATTTAATTGTTAATAGGATAGTTTGTAAATGTAAATATTTTCACAATTTAATGTTATTTTTTGCACTTAAAAAAAAGACAAAAATTTGTCATTATTTATAGGCATAGTGTAATATGTTTTTTTCCCCATTCAGCCACTAAACCATTAATGCTTTATTAATCGTCAGTGTCTAAAACAGCGGCACCAAACATACGACCCATGGGCCAAAACTGACCCGCCAAGGGGTCCGATCCAGTCCATGGGATGAACCTGTGAAATGCAAAACTTACACTGACAATAGTAACAATCAAGGATGTTACAATTGTTTTAATTCACATTCCACATTCAGACCATAATAACATAATGTTTAATGATAACTCCAAATTTTCCTGTTTGTTTTGTGTAAAAATGTGAAATTACAAGAAACTGTTAACATTTACAAAAACGTAAATAACCTGAATTATCATAAGAGAAGTGTAATTTTACCAATATTCTGCCTGTTACTAAAGGTTTTGTGTATTTGCAGATCCACTGTGATCTGGAAGTTGTAATACACACGTGCAAATGATAAACTGAGTCATAATATTGTTAAAATTGCACTTATTTTTCTTAATAATTTTCCATTTTGTAAAGGATAGTGTGTAGATTTAGACAGATTCATCGTGTAATTTTATGAAGCTTTTAATTTACTTTTGCAACTTTTTTCACCTTAAAACAGAAAATTACATTATTTATAGGTTATTTTGTTATTTTACTACTCATTCATTGGGAATCATATTCAGCTGAATATGGCCCTTGAACTAAAAGGAGTTTGACAGCCCTGGTTTAAAACACTGTAAAAATATTTCCATCAGAACCCAATATAAATTTGGACGTGTCAGATGAGGAGTGTCTTACCTTTTGTCTGTCAGAGCGTCTTTGGGTCTCTTTTTGCCGGGCCTCCTGCTGTAGAACCTGAAGCTTCTGTGTGTGTCTGTGCAGCTGCTTCTTCTCCGTCTGTAGCTCGCCCTGCAGCAAGGCGATCTCCAGCTGCAGCTGAAAGTACAAGAGCTGCTGAGCTGAATCATATTGACCAAAACTTGAGCAAGACAGAGATACGCATTCCTTTACCATGAGTCTTCTGGCGTTTCGAAACGGCGTAGAGATTTAAATATGCAGACTTCAGCAGACATGAAATGTTGAAAGATGCTAGAAGTTGTTGATGTTTTATAGAAATGTCACTTTGTGTCAGCAACGAGCATCTCCTCACCTCAATCTTTAGCTCCTCCTTCTGCTGGTCGAGCTCTGCGATTCGCTGTTGGAGCTTCGAGGGAGACGCCAGAGCCCTCAGAGATCCACCCTCCAGCTTTTTAATACAGGACTGACAAAGGGAAGAAAGCAGGCCGAGTCACCGCATGCAAAGATCAAAACATCAAACTGTTTAGTCTAGAGGTTACAGTGATTCATTGATTTGCACAAACATGATGCTGCACTTCCCTGCTGGGGGAAGGAGGTCTGAGGCTGAATATGAAAAGAGTGAATAAGAACCAAAACTGACAGCATGTTGAGTGGTCATTTAGTCATTTTTAGAGGCTGGTAGAAAGAATATGTTTTTTGATGATTTCCACGTTCATGAGAAGTGTTCAGGGAGTGATTTATTTTAAACACAATTTACCTGTTGGTTTTTTATATAGTTTTTTAAATGATAATAATAATAATAGTACTCATAATCGTCATCACTTATGCGTGATCTTGGTAGTTCTTCTAGGTTAAACGGGACTCGTTTTGGTCTTTTTGGAGCAAAAGCTAATCCAGTTGAGCCAAGAAGAACTACCAAGAACATGGATGACCTGGAGAAATGGAACTGACACAGGCATCTTATTACTGATGTTTTCAGCTACATTAGCATTAGCTTATCCTTGCCAAATTTCACCCACAATATGTGTTTTGATTCAGGCTTTTATTTTCTGATTAATTTGCGTTCAATAATTATTCACAGATAAGATAAGATACATTTTTATTGTTATGGTGCAGGCATAGTAAATACACACTACAATGAAATTCAAATAAATCTGGTGGCCAGTCAGTGAATGGATGTCATGTCCCTCACCTCCTGAAAGAGCAGAAGCAAGATGGCAGCTCCTGCAATCAGAGGACTGTTTACGTAGCTGAAGAAAGTGGCATTGAATTGTAAAGCCTATAGCAGGGTGTCAGACTCATTTTAATTCAGGGGCCACATGCAGCCAAATATAATCTCAAGAGGGCTGGACCAGTAAAAGAACACATGACTTAATTACCTATGAATAATGTTAACTCCATACTTTTCTCTAGGTTTTAGAGTGGAAAAGTAAATGAGAAAATGCAAAGTATCTACAAACTATCCTTTAAAATGTCAACAATATGAACAATCTGAAATTTCTTCTGAAATGTAACAATATTATGTCTCATTATTTACACATGTGCATTACAACTTACAGATCACAGTGGATCTACAAATACATGAACCATTTAGTAACAGGCAGAATATTGGTAAAATTGTACTTATTTTTCTTAAGATATTTAAGGTTGTACATAGTTCAGGTTATGCCCTTTTTTTGGTGAAAAGACAGTTTGTAAATGTAAACATTTTCACATAATTTTACTTTTTTTTTTTTTTTTTTAGAATAAAACAAAGAAACATTTAGAGTTATTCATGAGTTATTATGATACTATTTTACTAATCTGACCTACTTGAAATCAAATGTGTCTGTATGTGACCACTGAACCAAAATGATTCTGAAAACCATGACTGTTAATGTCTTCAGTGTCATTTTTGCATTTCACAAACTCATCCAGTGGGCCAGATTGGACCCTTTGGAGGACCAGTTTTGGTCTATGGGCTGTATGCTTGACACTTTTTTAGACACTAAAGATGCATAATGCATTTTTGTTTTATTGGCTAACTCGGG
>JAPSES010065152.1:0-11189 GCA_029822895.1 Maxillicosta whitleyi | reverse complement strand
CCCCCCCCCCCCCCCCCCCCCCCCCCCCCCCCCCCCCCCCCCCCCCATCAGCCAATTAGTTTGGTGGATGAAATGCAATTTAGATTTCTGACAATAATGAATCCAGAAATTATTCACATTTAGCCAGAAAAGTAATTTTCAGAAAAGTAATTTTCTACTGCATTTGCATTTTTTTCCCGTTACTAATTTTTGATTGCTGCTGAAAATAAAATCGTATTGCACTATAAAAAAAATAGCGTTACAAGTCCTGTCCTGTTAATTGTACATGTTCGTTTGCAAATGTAGATTAAAAGCTAAAATGCCAACAATTATTGGTACATCTAAAAAGGACAAAATCAATCAAAACAAATGTGACATCATCTATGACATACCACATCACTTATGCAATAAAACATATATTGGAGAAACAGGACGCTCTCTCAGCACACGAAAAACCGAACACAAAAAAGAATGTGAAAAAGAAGCTGCAAAAAGACAAACACGAGCAGTGAAAGAAGAGGCACTAAAAGAGAACATGAAATCTGCAATAACGGACCAGTGCAAACGGGAAAACCATATGATGGACGGGGAAAAGGCCAAAGTCATACGCACTGAAAACAACAAACACAAACATTAGATCATGGATGCAGTAGATCAGGAAGTGATCCCACACAGTCATGAACTGGGACGAGGGGGCTTTCCTGCTCTCACACACCTGGAGCCACATCCTCCAGCAACAGACCGACGAAAAAGACCATCAGTCCTCTTAAAACACATCACACACCACTTTGTGACACCTCTGACGACAACTGAAGTTTACCTCCAAAACATGGCAGGTAGGAGAAACTGATTATGTGTCTGATACAGAAGTAAATAAGCTATAAGAACATAGACACTATGAACTTTGTTGGATTCATAGTTTAAAAGCATTTTCTGTGCACCATTCTATGTAAAGTTTAAAGTATAAATATAGACCATGTTTGTTAACAAACTCATGGGTAGCTCCCATGTGGTATTAATAGTTCATTGTAAAAGTTTGTTTAGTATGATATTTAATTATAAAATCCACAAGTGTGCGGATTTAGTACAGAACAAGTTTTATGTGAACATAGGTGCGATCCAATTAGGCCAAAACTGTAATATTACTGTAATATTACCTTGAAAAAAATAGGTCAAGGTCAAATACAAGATCACCAATGCAAAGCCCACATATTAATTACTATATGTGTTCTATAGTAACAAATTATCTGCAATATTTAAAGTCAAAATTAGCCAA
Organism: Maxillicosta whitleyi; assembly: GCA_029822895.1. Taxonomy (NCBI): domain Eukaryota; kingdom Metazoa; phylum Chordata; class Actinopteri; order Perciformes; family Neosebastidae; genus Maxillicosta; species Maxillicosta whitleyi. The sequence goes on along the minus strand of JAPSES010065152.1, from coordinate 9,934 downwards.
AAAACATAAAATTAGGTCAATTTTGGACCCCTGTGACCTTGAAATTAGGTCAAGGTCAACTTGCACAATGGTTGTAAATAAAAAGGAGAAAATAATCAAATATGATGAAGTACAATATATGAATTTCACACCTACAACTTGTGAGATGTCACATTATTTTTCATTCATTCATTCATTTTCTGAACTGATCAGTCCTGTGGAGGGTCCCAGTGGACGTCCAGGCTGTAACATGTCAAAAACACTGTGTGCATTATGGTTAAAATGGTCATGCCAGTTATTACCTCAACAAATGTCAAATCAGTACTACTTTTAAGGTTAAAGGCTCATTTTTCTTTCTGATTGAGAAACAAACCAGTCAATTGCTTGTGGTTCTCAATGATTGTCAGATCGTAACACGTGTCAGAAATCTAGAGGAAGATCATGTAAAAGAATTATAATTGTACAAAATTAAATTAAAAGGCTCATATTTAGATAAACCCACTTTTATTCATCTTTGGTTCATTCATCTGTGTATTTGGACCCAAATAGTTCATAAAGTTTGAATTTGAAACCTCCAGATGCTGCAAAACTATATTAATTTTGGCAAAAATCGAGTTTTATAAGTAGTTAGGTCACAACATTTTCGCATTAAAAAAGGTCAAGACTTCTGACGAACATTTCTCAGAGTATGACAATTGTTTATCAGCAGCAGTGGTTGTAGTCCAAAATGTTCAGTTGTTGGTAGAACAGGACAGCGCAGCACAGCAAACAACTTGGAGGGGGCGTGGCCTGAAGTGGCTTATATGCATTTAAAGGGCCAGTGCTCAAAATGACCTTTCTTTTGTGAGTACTCAGAAATAGAGTTGAAAATAAACCTCTAGGGTTGAATTAATGAAGAATTAATTAATTTACAGTTTATGTAGACCACAGGGTAATGTTTTAAAATACATAAATTTGTTGGAAAAAAAAGCTAACTATTACTCCTTTAAGAAAAAATAACCCCAGAAACATTCTGTGCAGGTGTTTTTAACAAGACAATTTAATCAAAATTCATTGTAACCATGAAATAAAATCATTTATTGAAATATGACACATACAAATACACATTCATTCACTTGTTTTGTAATTCAACCCCCCATTAGTTAGTATTGAAAAACATGCATTCATTGTGTCCCAGTACACATGTACAATTAGTGGAGCTTCTACTTATAGAATATTTCCAATAAATAGTCATTTTATTCACAACTATTCAGTAAGTTTAAAAAAAAAATGTTTTAAATCATGACATATAAATGACCTCTATATACATATCATCTCACAGCTTTAGATTTATATCCTAATTTTTTAATACAATGACTTCAATCACATCAAATGTTATCCAAAAGTCAAAGTGTTGAACTCAGTGCAGAACTACAGTCGCTATCAAACGGTGTCTTAAACCCATCCCTTCCCAACATTTATCTGCCCTTTCCTGCATCACCACAGCCACCAAATGCTCCGCTGTAGCTCTCTCCAGCGTGGAAGCATTCCATCAGTTTAAGACTGACATATTAACGACATTGATCCACAGCTATTTCACTGGCGTGCAGATAAGAGAGCCACCATTGCTAGACCTAAATGAAATCATGGACCATATCTCACAGTGCTACACGATACATTATGAAATACAGCGGCAGCCATGTTAGATGGATCTATACTGTGTTGGCATTGAGTGTGTAAGTGTGAGTGAGTGTTGTAGGAAATGTGGCAGCAAGGATCAGATAGCAGTGAATGCATCCCCGTCTGGATTTAGAGTGTGTCTGATAGAAAGAAGGAAGGAAGGAAAGAAGGAAGGAAGGAGGAGATTGTCTCAGATATTTAGTATGTGCAGCACTTGTAGAAGCAGGGAGGGAAACTTTCCTGTTTTCTGCCATTCCAAACTCAGACAGACTCCTTTCACACCATCAGATGCAAATCCGAAGACATCCCGCAACACAATACTGTCCTCAGAATCCAATTTGTTTGCCAAACATGTAATCACATCCCTGCCTGAATTGAGTCTGTCGCTCACAGCCACTGATTTTCAACTTGTCGGCGTGTAATTACAGTTGTCAGAGTTGACAGATGATCAAGTCAACATCCACACCATGCCACCCATTGTGAAGGTTCTGCAAAGGACGTTTCAGAACATAAGGCGTCTAAATTGTGTCACTTAAGATTAATCCGAGCCACTTAAGCTTAGTCAGAGCTCCGATTCAATGGCCTCAAATGTGTGAAAGCCTTAAAGAACAACCCACTCAAGTCCACACACAGTTTGTCTATGTGAATTTACCGCCAAATATTTTTAGGACATCATGTCCCTGTTCAGACTTTAGTTTAACATTTAACAGAGAAATGATTGTATTAACAAATGTAATTTCCAGGCTATTGAGTGCGCCTGAATTTTAGCCACACCCACTGAATTTAAAGAGACAAACATTTTTGTACAAATATACACTGCACTTATCTATAAGCCGTAGGTGTCCATGTTGTAACATGAGATATTTATATGAAAATAGTTTTTAATAGTTTATAACTTTTAATTAAATGAATGCTTTTATCAAAACAGCACCTGTAACATGGCTGGTTAAAAAAAAAAAAAAACACAGTCTAATATAGCGACTGGTTAATGCCACTGACTTTGTTGCGGAAGGTGGCCGGTTCAAGACCCAGGTGATCCCTTGGGAAAGGTTCTTTACGCTATACATCCCAATGTGGCCACAAGGGGGCGAAAGCCCCATTGTGCCCGTCCCAAGCCCGGTTGTGTCAGAAGGTCTTCCAAAGTAAAAACTTCTGCCAAATCATCATGCGAAGGTGATTCGCTGTGGCAACCCCAAAAGGGAAAAAGCCCAAAGAAATCATCATCATCATCTGTCTAATAGAAAACTCGCTGATCGCCATTGTTCATCGTCCTCCTGGGCACCAAAACTACTAAAGTCGTCTTCTTCAGTGTCAAAATTGAAAAGCCTCAGAACTACTTCACACACTTTCTCAGTCTCTTTCATCTCGAGGCAAATTCGCCCTTGAGCTTGTGCTGTCCTCTTCATCACGTGGCAGTCCAGCCTTTTGAAACACATGGGTGACAGTGGATTTTTTTGACATTCTACTGTGTGAGTGTGTTTGATTTACAGTGATTCGAATGGTCCGCTGCGACCTGTTTAGTTATTTCATTGGTCTGGTGTGATGAGCCTAAATGTGTTGGCGGCATGAAGCTCATTAGCCCATAAAACATTAATTAGTCACATCATTGCTGCAGGGTTCATAGCATGTGAAAAAAGTAGTGACTTATATTACGGTAACTTGATTCTTTCGATTCGAGTGTCTGTTCCGAATCAATTCGAGTCACCAAAAATATCCTATGGGCAGTAGTTGCCATCTTGAAATACCAAAAATAACAAGAATATGAAGCCATCATATGATACTGAATGTTCAGGACCAAAAAGCAGTTTGAGCAATTGTAAAATAGTTAAGAATTTATTTCTGCAATCTCAAAAAGTTTCATGATAGACATTTACAGATGTTTCTGATAAATATGCTAAAAACTTTAAGCCTGTTGTTGTTCCTTTATTACTAAAACACACTGTTTTACCCATTCGGCATTTATAATAGTGATAATTAGTCGACAGATCATGAAAGTTAAGGTCTTCCTGTAAACAAAGAGTTAAAGCTCTGTTTACAGAATTAGTGCTCCCTAAATCTTGAGTATTTTATCATAATTCCAGAGGCCATCTGTAATCTTGATCTTCTTTGTCTCTAAAGTCAATTAACCTATAAAGTATAAACTAAATAAATTATGTAGTCATGTAAAATTTTTACCTGTTGAGCCAGTTAATTCTATCAATACATGTAAATAATTGGTATGAAAAACTCTGTCATCTTTTCATGATGATCAGGTATGACCCAAGTGGATGTTCAGAAGGTTCATAGTTACCGTGGAAACACTGTCATCTTGTACAACGTTGATTCACCAGTAAAACCCATGGAGTTGGATCAATGACAGTTGATGGAGACACTTGATTTATGTTTAGTTAAACAGAAAAGGTCTGTTTCTCTTCAGTTTTCTTTGTTTCTGATATAATAACCCTCAATTTTAATGAACATTTACATGACCAGTGAATTAAATATAGGGAAAAAAATATTTTTACACAAAAAACCCAAAATACAGAGGATAATATTATAGTATATGGTGATAAATCACTTAAGAAATGTTCAGTACAGAGAAAAATTGATTTGGGAATGGACACAAAAGTACCACTGGGTCTTTATGGGTTAAGTAAGACTTACTGACCCTATTTCAGGAAAAGCAGAGGTCCTGAGTGCATCAACGTCTCCGTGATTGTTTTTGTTTTCTTTGGGGATTTATTCAGCCTATATCCTGGTCGAGAATGATGGAGGCTGCACTGGCGGTGATAAATGAAAGTTTTAATTCAAAATCCATGAGGCTCATGTCACAATGCAGCAAGGATGTTCACCCAAAGAACTAATTTGAACCTGTCAGAAAAGCGACGTCTAAAAAAAAAAAAAAAAAAAAAAAAAAATGATGAGGTGGATGGCATGCATGACAACGAACCATAAGGAACATTTGTGCATCTTTCAACATTTTAATGTGTGTGATGAACCTGCCCGTGACGTCAGAACTGAGGCATTATGTCAGTAATTCTGCATAAAAATGGACAGACAGTGTTTATCCTGTGCAAATGTGTCCTATTAAACACAGATGGGGCGTTCATTTCCAGATCACCAGAGGTTATACTATCCCCATGTGAATAAAGCTTAGTATTTATTTGAGGTGAGATGATGTGGAACTAATGTTTACAGCACTGTTTCTACCCCAGTGTTGCATCTTTACTTTAGTCTCTGGGTGGAACAAAGTACAAGAAAAGAGCAAATGTCAAACAATAAATAGAAATACAGCATTATTTTACTCAACTGGACAATTTGATTCTCTACAACAAATATGTAAGTAAAGTCTGATAAATATGTAGCACCTTACCCATGTGACTAAGAATACGTACAATGAATTATTTCAATTTATCACTCTGGGCAGGATCTGAGCTCTTCTGTTTTGTGGTCCCATATAAACTTAAAATGACAGCTGGAAAAGATGATACACTTCAACCTTCAGAAATAAGGTAAGTGAATTAATTGTTCGGTGCCTCCACTTAGTAGAATATTAAACAAAATATGATAACTCCTACTAAAGAGTATAAATAATTTGATGTGGGCTGGTCACTATCTTTGTTTCACTCAACATACATTAACTCTGAGCTGGTAATTATTGTTGTTTTAAATCAACCAATATTCAGAATCGATTCTAATTACCACTCAGACAGTACATTATGTAATAAAGTCAACGTATTAAACTTACATGATGACGACTACTTATTAAAGATAATACACCCACTCACAACCAATTCATAATATTCACAGATTTTCCAGTAATATTCACATTATCTTTAACAAACACAATATTCATTATTTAAGAACAAATGTCCATGTACTGTGTATGTAACCACACAGTTTCCAAACAAACCATGCAGGCCTGAGTCTACGCTCGGGGTCAGTGAGGTCAAAAACATAGTGACCATTTCATTTAGACAAGCAAAATAAAATAAACTAAATGCACGTGCAACTGGTTTTTGTACTCACACAGTCCTTCCTCAGTTAGCGTGTGGTGAGTGTGGATGATGGTGAAAGGATGAGGAGGTTTTGGATGGACGTATGGAGAATAGGGGAGAGGAGATCCATGACAGCGGTCCTGATACACGTGACCTCTCGCTCTAAACCGACACGTGCAGCTCACAGCTCCGACGGGAAACAAGGCCCAGGACATGTATGTTGGTCCTGTCTTCAGCAAGCACACATACATGTCGTTTAACCAGTCATATCGACCGTCTCTATGCACTTTCATGAAATCATTGCGAGTTCACAAAGCATAGCATATTAACACACATTTCACACTACAAGTAACGTGAAGCTACTACAGTTTAGCGTGTGTGAATTACCGTTAGCATGCTAGCGCGAGCTAATTGGCTAAACGCGTCTAGCTCTGCATTGCAACATCATCAGCACTAACACAGTCAGTGTTTACAACAATATAAACATTTACCTTCTGTGTGTTTTGTATGGGCATTTACCACCGACAAACTCTGCATCTATCTTGGTTGGGGGACAATACTGTGGTATTGCAGCACAATTATATGACGTTTCTCCGACGTTCCCTCTGTCTCTTTACCGCTCAATCTAACCTGCTTCCTGGATGTCCCACCCCTATATCGCAGGATTGGACAACAGTTAACTGACAGCTGAGCAGGAAAACCAATTGACAAGCCTCACAAAATAAATGCCATCAAAACATTTTCTTGCACATCCAAAATCCAACATACAACATTATTATAGCATTAACATTAATTACTGTCTTATTTCTTCAAAACAGAAACACAAACCAATTCCTTACTAAAAAAAAATACAGGAATTACAGGAACTTATTTATTTTATTACCTTTTACTTTACACCAGGCTACAAATTAGTTAGGGTGTACTACTTTTTGACTCAGTCACACACACTTTCAGCAGCAGCAGCAGAACAACACATTAAACAAATTCAGCACATTAAAGTGGATGAACAACAAAATGCAGACAGATGCTGGAGAATCACAAATGGAGAAAGTCAACTAAGAATACTGTCATGTATGTACTGATTTCATATAAACTCAGCGCGTTTTAGTTTATTTTACTTATATTTTGATTGTAATTTTGTTCTTTTAACTTTTAACCCCTGAGACATTATTTCAGGTATATGTGCTGCTGTGAATTTATGTTTTGTTTTACTGTGTGTTTTAGGGTCAAAGTAGGGTGAAATAACACACACACAAAAAAAAAACTGGGGAAAAAAAACAGGAATTGAAGTTTGATAGATTTTCAATAAATAAGGCACTCAGAATGTTAATCAAACAGAGGTTTAGGATTTTGAACATGAGCTGTGAACTGGAACACAAAACAAGTATTAGAATTTTACCCAGTAGTTTTTTGGTTCTAAATCTGTCCAGCTGCTTTTTGATACCTGGTCAAACTCCAAAAAGTAGCTACTTGGTCAAAACTCACTAAAAACACAGTAAAACATAAATAAATAAATAATAATAATAATAAAATAAAGGAAAGTCACCACAACACTGAAAACAAAAATAAAATCATACAAACAAAAAACGACATGGAAAACTGTCTAAAAGAGGCTCAAACCATCTATTTTTATAGCAAGTCAGTCTCAGTCACTACTTTGTGTTGGACGTTAGGATCCATAGTGAACATGGAAACACCATCATTATCTACAATATTGATTCACCAGTAAACCCAATGGAGTTGGATCAATGACAGTGGATGAACACACTGGGTTTATGTCCAGTTATTTATAGATTTGCTGAAAAAGTCACTTTTTCTTGAGTTTTTTTCTTTTTCTGATAACTTGCAACTGTAATCTGAGTTTTTATCAACATCTACATGATCAGTGAATTAAATCTAAGAAAATACCAGATCTTCACTGAAATAACACAAAATGCAGTAGGTAATATTGCAATAAATGGTGATAAATTAATTAAGGAAGGTCAAATATGGAGACAAATTAATTTGGGAACTGCCACAAAAGTAGCACTGGGTTTTTATGAATTAAGTATCTCTTATTTAGTAGTTTACTAGTTTATGTCACTGGTTTTCATTCAACCTGTTTTCCGTTAGTGTTTTCACCAGTCACAGCCATTTGTTTGACTATTTCTTACTACTCATGTTAGGTTCTGAGTAATTACTCATTTTCACACGTTTTATCATAAATTACAATAAATTTATTCTATCAGCTTAATCTCTTATCCCCTTACTGGAGTGAAGTTTCGCTGCACTCAATTTAAACTTTTCCTTTTAATTGCTTTTATCTAATTTTATTCAATCATCACAGTCCGTGGATGTAGTTTATGATCACTTGTAGAATTTACTTGATCAACATGTAAATAGACAATTTCATCTATGACTTAAAACATTTCTCAAGCTTGTATTTCTAGTTGAATAAACTGGCTTCAAAATGCGTCTTCAATCCTGTGTTGTGTGAAAGCTTCCATCAGCAGCATTTAAATCAAAGCATTTCCTTGCCTGTTACTGCATTAGTTGACACTGAATCAATCAATACACTTTAAATTTGACAATTCAGGCCAGTTTACTTGGTTTATTGGTTTTTGTGCACAGCATACACTTCAGTGATGAATCATCGAGCAGTTAAAATATGCATGTGTACAGGATTATATGAACTGTGGATATTTTATTTTCTCAGGGATAAAAAGCTGCAGCAGCATAGGACTCCTGTGCACTCAGACTCCACTACACATATGAGGTACTAATATAATATAATGTGAAATTTTCAGCCATCTTGAAAATGATCTTTATATGATGCATTTGCTACTTGGAGATAAGTAAACTGGAGTTACATGCATGCCTCGTGCATTACATACATCAGATAAGACTGCTGTCTTGAAGGAATGGGATCAATAATTAACTCATTAATATTAATTTAAAGAGGGGCATTATGTTGAAAAATGGCTCTAAAAGTTTTTAAGAACATGGTGATGACAAAGTGCAGTTGACCTTCTCGATATAAAATGCCATCACATCCTTTTTTCATCATTTTGTGATAACAGGTGAAATGATTCATGAATATTGAGCAGAAAATGTGCCTGTTGAAGTTATACTTTTGACTGTGTGTGTGTGTGTGTGTGTGTGTGTGTGTGTGTAATAATAATGGATTACATTCATGTGTATAGTGCTTTTTTAGATATCCAAAGCACTTTTACATTATTGATCCATTATTCATTCACTCTCACATTCTCCCTCTGGTGGTGGTAAACTACATTTGTAGCCACAGCTGCCCTGGGCTAGACTGATGGAGGCGTGATTACCAATTCACGCCTACAGTCCTTCCGACCACAACCAAATATTCATACACATTCATACACCAGTGTGAGTAGCACTGGAGGCAAGGAGGGTGAAGAATCTTGCCCAAAGACACAACAGACTGACTAGAACAGAGTGGGATTCGACTACGAGAAAGCCTATGACTCAATGCTACACACATGGATACTGGAATGCTTAAAGCTGTATAATATCAACAGGACACTAAGAGATTTCATCTAGAACTCAATGAGGCTGTGGAAGACAACTCTGGAGGCCAACTCAAAGCCAATCACACAAGTGAGCATCAAATGTGGCATATATCAAGGAGATGCTCAGTCTCCCCCCTACTATTTTGCGTAGGCCTAAACCCCCTCAGCCAGATCATCTCAAAGAGTGACTTTGGATACCAGTTCCGAAGTGGAACCTGTACGGATGACATCAAGCTGTACGCCAAGAATGAGTGGGACATTGATTCCCTGTTTCACCTCAGTCAGATCTACAGCAAAGACATTGGGATGTCATTCAGATTAGACAAATGTGGGCAGATGGTATCTAGAAGAGGAAAGGTGATCACAACTGAAGGGGTTGAACTACCCAAAGGGAACAATACAGATGTGCAGGAAACTTACAAATGTCTGGGGGTCCCACAAACAAATGGTAATCATGAGGAGGCAGCTCGGAAGTCGGCCACAGCCAAATACCTACTGAGGATAAGGCAGGTCCTGAAAAGTCAGCTGAACGGCAAAAATAAGATCCACTGATATCAAGACAAGAAAGCTGCTTACCATGCATGGAGGGTTTCACCACAAGTCCAGTGTCCTGAGGCTGTACACAAAGTGAAAGGAAGAGGGCCGAGGACTAGCAAGTGTCAGACCTACTGTCCAGGAGGAAACGGTGAACCTCCAGTAATATATCAAGAAAATGGCCCCCAACAACCAACTGCTGAGTGAATGCCTCAGGTAACAGAAGCCCAGTAAAGACGAGGAACCAGAGGGCGGTGGGGGGGT